>CM067305.1:59931116-59958334 GCA_034231615.1 Meghimatium bilineatum
TACACAAACATGTGTTGTTAATCAGTAAATACAAAAGTGCTAGAAACATTGTTTACGGTCATAGATGACATACGAGACTACTAGGGAAGAAATGTGTAAAGTTGGATGGCTCATTAGGCATTCGGTTAAAGTGACAAAGAAGCCATACTAAGAAACATGTATCATGCTACGGCAGATGTATCATGCTAAGTAAGATGTATAATGCTAAGGCAGATGTATAATTCTAAGTCAGATGCATCATTATACGTCTGATGTATCATGCTGAGGAATATGTATCATGCTAAGGCATATGTATCATGCTAAGTCAGATATATCATGCTAAGTCAGATTTATCATACTAAGGCATATGTATCATACTAAGTCAGATGTATCATGCTAAGGCAGATGTAGCATTATAAGTCAGATGTATCATACTAAGACATATGTATCATGCACAGCCAGATGTATTATTATAAGTCAGATGTATCATGCTAAGTCAGATGTATCATGTTAAGTCAGATGTATCATTATAAGTCAGATGTATCATGTTAAGTCAGATGTATCATTATAAGTCAGATGTATCAAGCTAAGACATATGTAGCATGCTATGAAAGACGTATCATGTTAAGTGAGATGTATCATGCTAAGGCAGATATATCATGCTAAGGCCGATGTATTATGCTAAGGCAGATGTATCATTCTAAGTCAGATGTATGCAAGTCAGATTTAATTAACGCAGATGTATGAAAATCAGGTGTATGCAACTCAGATGTATGTAACTCAGATATATTCAACTCACATGTATGTAACTCAGATATATGCAACTCACATGTATGTAACTCAGAAGTATGCAACTAAGATGTATGTAACTCAGATGTATGCAACGCAGATTTATGAAACTCAGATGTATGCAACTCAGATGTATGTAACTCAGATGTATGCAACTCAGATGTATGCAACTCAGATGTATGCAACTCAGATGTTTGTAACTCAGATGTATGCAACTCAGATGTATGCAACTCAGATGTATGCAACTCAGATGTTTGTAACTCAGATGTATGCAACTCAGATGTATGCAACTCAGATGTCTGTAACTCAGATGTATCATGCTAAGTTAGATGAATCATGCTAAGTTAAATGTATAATATCAAGTCATATGCATAATTCTATGTCATAAGTAACATATCTCCAATATCCCATGTCTCTTGTTTTGGTGGTGTAATCTGCTAGACTGTAAACTGTCCATCGTGTGATGTTACTCTACCACTTGTATCTCTGTCTACCTCTTGCTCGCCTCCCTTTGACTTTACCATCAAGGGGGATCTTCAATAACGTGTTTTGTCTTTTAATGTGTCAAAAACATTTTACTTCCTTCATCTGTATTTCTCTTATTAATTATTTCTTTATAGTAAGTGTTTTAGAACATCTTTGTTTGTTTTCTTATCTTCTAATGATAGTATCCCTCATCATCATCATCATCAGGTGCCATGCCGGGTGGCGTAGGCGGTCATGGCTCTCCACAGCTCTCTGTCCACAGTATTATGTATCAAAGTCGTTGTTGTTTCTTTGCCGTGCCGGGTTGTCAAACTGTCTAATATTTTCTCACGTTGTCGCCCTCTGTCTCTGGTGCCTTCAATCTTGCCTGTTGTGATTATGTTCTCTAAACCTGCCTGTCTCATGAAGTGGCCAAAAAAAGAAGATTGCCTTTTTCTTATATTGTTGATTAAGGTCCGTTTCGCATTTAACTCTTTTAACACCTCTACATTAGTTTTTCTGGCAGTCCATGGTATTCTCAGCATTCTTCTGTAGAACCACATCTCCGTTGCCTCCAATCTCCCACTTTCCAGTTTAGTATCCCTATTCTTCTATATACCCACATCTCGAAGGCATCAATTCTGTCTTCTAATTGCTTGTTTATTGTCCATGTTTCTGAACCATAAAATTCCCGCCGAAGACGGATGTGTCGGGCCATTGGCGCAAATAAAACGGCGACACAACGCATTTCCATTCTCTGGACTATATCCTGCTGGAAATCTAAAAGGGCCATTGTCCTACTGCAATAGAGATCCAGCAGGAGTTTGAGAATGAACGCTGAAGAAGAAGAAGAACCATAAAATAATATAGAACAAATTTAGCATATTATAATTCTTATTTTTAACTTGTTTGTAATTTGTGTAGCAATTCATATTCTTCATTTAACCTTTGGTTCATATCTGCCATCATTTGTGACTATGTGTTCAATATATTAATAATGTTTTACTTGTTGTAGTTTCTCTCCATGTATGTTTATGTTTAGCTCTTTTCTTCTGTGCCTTTGATGATTATCCTAGTTTATTTATATATATTTATATATATTTATATATATTTGTATCCATCCAATATTCTTTACTTGATTTATTGACTTGATCTATTAGTCTCTGTAGCTCTGCTAAAAGAACAGTGGCATTTGCATATTTAAGGTTGTTTATTATTTTCTCATTGATATTGAGTTCTGTCATTTCTTCTATATTATTAAAGGTATTCTCTGTGTAGATATTAAATAGGCTTGGCGCTGAAATTCATCCTTGTCTTACCCATCTTCCTATTATTATGTATGGTGAGTAGATGTTTTCAGATCTGATAGATGCAGTCTATTCCCAATATATATGTCTAATCAGCCTGATGACTTTTCTATCTATGCCTATTTCTTAAGACATTTAATTAATATTTAATGTTGAAAGACGTTGCTGTAGTCTACGAAACAAATATATATACGTTTTTGAACCGCTATATATTTATCTATCACTAGTCAGATACTAATTATAGCTTCTCTGGTTTCTTTTTTTGTTTTTACATAAATTTGAATTGCTCTTCACCGACCTACGTGTCTATCGTGTATTTAATTATTTCATGTATTATCTTGAGAAGTATTTTAGTTAAATGACTCATTAGACTTGCTGTTCTATATTCTGTACAGTCAACAGCCCTGAGCTTCTTAGGTAGTGGTATGAATAGTGATCAAGTTACGTCTTTAGGTATGCAGATTGTTTCATATATATCAATTCAAAGTTATGTGATAATGTTCCTTTAGTGCTTTTATTATGTATACTGCTATGTTTTCGGAGCATGCAGTATGTCCACATTTTATTGATTGTATTGCATTTCTACTTCTGCTTTCATTATTGCTGGTCCATCATGTTGTGTATTTTTGTTATTTGTTGTTCCGTTGGTCGTCAGAGATAAGTTCTTTCACAATAGTTTTCCATCTTGTAAGTACTTCTGTTTTATCAAATATTATTTTCCTCCTATTATCTTTAATGCAGCCACCCCCATTTATAGGATTTTATTATTTGTGATCTACCTTATCTCTTTATGCATACATTTTATCTTCAGTTGTATTTACATCTCTATTTTCACAGTATTATGTTTCTAATCATTGTTGTTTCGCTGTTCTGCACATGGTACGTATCTAGTTATCTATAATTGAATATTTTCGGAAATTTGTAGCTTTCTTTCTTTCTGATATCTTCTCTAATATTTCATCTGTCATCCATGTTTGGTTGTTCTTGGCTTTTCGTATTGTCACATTCGCATGTGATGCCTGAATACTGTTCCTTAGGCTGTCCCATTTATTGTCTATTTCTCTTCTGGATTTTCACTTCTGTATTGATCCATGCATTATAACATTAGATGTTCATATCTATTCCTTACATCTACATGGTAATTGTGTTGTATGTCTGGTTGTGTTAGTGCTGATATGTCTATCTGTAAGTCTAAAACTCTGTTTTGTTTTATCTTTTTAAGTTTGACATGCATTGTGCATAGCAATGAATTTATTGTCAAAGTTGACATCTGCACCTGGATAGGTTTTAGTGTTCTTGGCACTATTTCTACATCTGTTGTTGATCATTATATAATCTATTTGGTTTCACTGTCTGTCTCCATGACTATTCCATTTATATAATCTTCTATTTTCATGTTCAAAGAATATATTAGATATGACCATGTTGTTCTCCTCACAGAACTGTATAAATCTTTCTCCTCTGTCCTTTCTTTCCATAGCCCAAATTGCCCTACAATGCTATAGTGTCTTTCTTTCCCTAATTTTTCATTCATATGTCTCATTACTATTACGTAAAGTTTTGCGTTCATTGGTTTGAGTAGTTGTTGTAGGTCTTCGTAGTATTTTTTTAAATTTCTTCTTCTGTGTAATGTGTAGTTAGTGCGTATGTTTGTACTCGGACTAAATCAAAAGGTTTTGCTTTTGGAGGTCTCGTATCCCCGTAATCTCAATAAAGGAACAAAATCATACTACTACCAATAAGTTTGCATATCACAGCAGCACCCTATAACAAACTACGATAAATGACAATGAAGTTGCCTTGAGTATTGCTAGCGCCAGTGTGACATTCGGGATATTTCGTTCCAGCGTTTGAATCATGCGTGCTCTCAGTTTGGCAACTACGTTGGGCGTGCACCGCGCAGTGGTTAAACCAAGACTGTTTTATGCTGAATCAGCATGGAATGTATATACGAGGCCTGATCGACAGATTACCACTTTCCACCTTCGGTGCCTCAGAACCCACATTGGGGTACGTTGGCGGGAACGATCATCAGACACGGACATCCTTCAAAAGTCCAGTATGCAAAGAATACATGACTAGGCCCCAACTCAATATAAAAGACAATTATATTCACACATACAATAGCCAGTATATAGTATGTACGTGTCTACGAATGTAAGAACCAAAGAACACAGGTGATGTATTAACTTACCACGCACACACATTTTCCCATGGTAGCCCTCGTTACACCTATAACATGTCCCTTGTGTTTGGTGACAACTTCCATTTTGGCACTGTTCTGGACATGTCTGATTACAATCATGTCCATAAAACGTATATGGGCACTCTATTATCAGAAGATTATACAATATAATTAATGGAAAAATAAATACCACTAGAACGATGAGGGTGAAGACGCTGAAGTAAATCCGTGTAATAATCTCTCCAAAAAAAAGCAATATATCTTCAGTAATGGCACATTATTTTTAGGTTGATATATAAATATACATATTCAGTCCCCAAAACATATCTAGTATATAATGTTAAGTCTCCGATATATATATATATATATATATATATATATATATATATATATATATATATATGCATCTGATATGTTTTAATACATGCTCAGTCTCTAATACATATATAGGCACGAGAATGTCGCCCTGCGTATTGTTCGTGCCAGTGCGTTATTCAGGATCATTTGTGCCAATGTCAGGATCAGACGTGGTCTCAGTTTAACAACTTTGACGTGTACCACGCAGCGGTTCTACATCACTGTTTTATGCTGCGTTATCCTGGTGCATATAATAATTCCATTGTATTCGTATGCAACATGTTGTAGAAGGTATCTGGGTAATGTTGTCTGGAGAATGGGCTGACAACATACAACGTGTGAATTAATCATCGTCACTGTATGTCTGTATCAGATACCTTCATTTGCTTGCTGTCTAGCTGTCATAATGGATGATATAAGGTATTACTCAAGTGCACATTGCACAGCAAAAATTGCATAGTGAATTTTGCAAATTGAACAATAAACAATGTACTTTGAAAATTGAACAGTGCACATTGAATATTGCATCGTGAATAATGAAAAATGAACATTGTATAGGGACTATTGCATTGCGAACATTGCACAGTGGACATTGAAAAGTAAACAATTCAAGATGAACTTTGTAAAGCAAACATTTCAAAGTGAACATAGTACAGTGAAAATTGCAAAGTTAATATTGCACAGTAAAAATTACAAAGTGAACAGGCGAAGGATGAAACAGTGGTCGTCCCGGTCGACCTAGAAGATGCTTGCAACAGAGTCCACTTTGGCCAGCTAATATATCTGATTAGCGAACTCAGCATCGACTGGTGGATAAATCGATGGATAGCAATGTCCAGATCTTTTGCTCTGAGATTGGGATCATGAACATCATAGATCAGAACTATAGCATCAAGATTACCAGAGGGATCGCCACTATCATCTGTACTCTTTAACGTCTTCGCATACAAAATAGCACAGCTTCAGGAGGCTGGACCCGGCAGAATACTAACATACACGGATGATCGCTTGCTCTATAAGCACGACCGAAATAGAAGAGACATGATTGATGACGTCCAGCGTAATCTAGAATATGTGTCGATCGGGTGTCCTAGCTACAAGGCAGTCCTTGTAAATTGCAGAATCCTACCAAATTAAACATCGTCTGCTGTTCTCTGAGCAATAAAATAGTCAAAGACACATAAAACAGCAGTCTCCAACATGGGCATCACCATTTACATGGAGCAGACTATGAACTATATAGGCATAACGTTTGATAGAAGTCTATATTTCGCGAAACATGGGGACAATATCATTCAGAAATCTTGGAAGGGTGTCAGTGCAACCAAAATCATGGCATCTGCAGAGATTCCGAAGCGAACCATTTTTCAGATGATGCAGGCAATGGTATTATTTGTGTTGGACTAATGTTTAGGCTTATTGACACTGTCGCAAATGCAGGTGAAAAGATTGGAGATTGTTCAAATTGAGGCCATGAGAGCAGTCCTAGGATGTACAAGAGATACACATATTGTGATCATGAGGTTTCTCGTAGATCTACCTAGCATCAAATGAAGACATAAAATATCCCAGATTACATATTACTTCAAGGTTGCTAATAATGATGATCATCATCACAATCATCATCAGACAGCACAGAAGGAAGGCGTATCAAGAGCGGGAGGTCCTGGATGTCAGAATCAGAATATACCCTACTCAGAGTTTGTGAGCTGGAGGAAGTGGGAATAGGACGTAAATGTGTGACATTTGGCAAAGAGAGAAGATTATTGACAACAGTGGTGATACAGATGGGAAGAGATTGCAGCGACTGGGATGCCAACAGAGGACATGTTCCAAGAATGCACACTGCAGAAACTCGAAGCAACACGATACAATAATTTACACAGACGATTCAGTAACGCAAGAACAAACACGTGGGGCTGAGGTTTCATGGCCTACCAAAATCGCAAGAAATTAGCTCAGATGTCAGCTGCGTTCCGCACTACAACATCGAGTATGACAATTAACATATAGGTGGTGACAACAGCCCTCACTTGACTCGCGACGCAACCACCAACATTTTCGGTGCTTCTATCAGACTATCAAAATATGCTAATCAAGATAGAAACGTGTATGATCAGAACTGAATGTGTCACTGAATTCGTCTGGCCATCTCGCTATACATGTGAGCTCCAGTTGCGTCGTTCGTACTTGTTGATTGGGATGTATACGTGTTTGTAATCCTTGATAAAGGCTTTTCGGTGTAGCTGTCGCATAAATACTCTTAAGATAATTTCAATAGCGGATTTGTGTGTTTATTATTACTTGTGTTGAACAAATAACAATGTTTGTTAGTAACGGTTTTCACACTTTAATTATATCATGTGTCTTCACGAGATTTCTAATCATTCTGATGTATCTATCTAAGGGTATAATATTTAATCAATTAGATCTTCATGTTAGACTTTGTCGAAAGCAATTGCTAAAGACTACGAAGCAAATACAGAGTTTTTAACGTGTATGTACATATCGAAAGCGACATACCGTTTATCTCTGAAATATACATTAGTTTTTTATCTAACGTCAAGTTTTTACTCATCGACTTCGATGACAATAATGTTTTTAATGAATCAATGTATTATCAAAGAAGCTACGGGAACAAGCTTTCAAACAGCACACACGAAGGTCATCTCCAGAGAACTCTTCTACCCTGACGTCGCAATGCAAAAAGGATCACAACACATAGATATATGTATTATTTTGAACTTACGCAAACCACATGTTTTTTTTAAATAATCGTTTTACTCAGACAAGACGGACTTTCACTGAAGCTAATGGGTTACGTTTTTGTTACGTTTCACACAGTTACCTTATATTGATTATCGTATTATTTTGAGCAGTTTTGCTGTCATGTCAAACGTATTACTCTGCATTGTGTATAATTGCCATATCAAGGATGCATTTCTGTCGTGTACATTACCAAATATTTCGTTTGTTATTGTGTGTGTGTGTGTTCCTGATTTTCTCATTTGTATATTTGTATCTCTTGTTTGAAATATTATTCATAATCTATCCAGTCTGTTCTCCATTACCCCTTCTGCATTGCTCATGCATTATAACTTTAGCTGTTCATATCTATCTTTACTGTTTCATTGTCTATTTGCTGTATTTCTGTTTTCTTTACGAGATGATTTGTCTACCCATGGCTCATAGTTTCTCGTGTTTTTGTCATTTAACTTTTCATATAAACTGTACAAAACGACACTGAACTATGACCACGGTTAATGTTAGCTACCGAATAGTGTGTAGGATAATATACCCGTCAAATTAATGAATGCAGCGGCAGTTATAGGGATAAAATGGCTAAATGTGCTGTTTGATATACTATTTAATACACAAATTACTCCAACAGACAGGGAAGACGCTGTAATAATACATATCTGGACGAAAACACAAGATATTGTAAAGAAATACAGAGTTATTTCTTGTCTAAGCCACACTGGAACATTTTGAACAAAATTATAGAAATAAGATTACGAATATTCATAAATCCAAAATCTTAGTAACACTCAAATTGGATTCATTAAGATCTAGTGTTGTACATATTCCATTTTACACTCAAACAACTGTCATATAAAAGAAGAATTATAAACAAAAAGGAATTATACATTGCGTTTGTAGAAAAAGCCTTCGATTGAGTAGGCACATAAAACATTTGGAGAATACTTTAATAATGTGGAGTTTCAAAATCCATGAAAAATTTTAACATGAAGATAAACACAGATGAAAGTAATGTAATGTCAATCGTAAAAGAATTTAAACTCTACAACTCTAATCGATAACCAACAGCTTAAAAAGGTGGAATAACTCACTAATCTTGGAAGCATCATATCGTGGAATTGGGAAAAAACCATCAACTATATCCAACACAGATGCAACAATAACATATCGGGCTGGTACTATTTCGGGATGGTCGATATACATAAGGTATCTGGGATAATTAACACATTCTCTAAATTAAATAATTGCAATTTTCCTGTGAATATGTATTGGTCACTATGAGTATTGAGTACCCAAGGTCTTTCACGGACTTCCGGTAGTGACGTTCGTTGAGGAAGGGTGTTACTCTAATCAAGGATGGATCATTCCGTCAATCGCTGGATTAATCAACTAACATCGTAAAGTCCAGACCGATTTGTGTAACAGAAGTCAGTTCATTCGAATTCTGTTTTAATTCAAACAAATTAGTGTGTATCAAAGTGTGTTACAACATCTGACATTTAAGATATCACGTGTGGTTTCTCTTCGTCACCATTGCGAGATTGTCGTACAGTCAGATCTACGAGTAATTACAATTCGTGTTCATTCAAACCAATTATTGTGTGACATCATCGGATATTTAGGAATGAATCATATTTAGGAATGAATCATATTTAGGAAGCATATGTGATTCTCTTCATCATCATCGTGAGACTGTCGTACAGTAAGACCTAGATCCGATTCTTTTTCATTGACATGAATTATTTTTTGGCACTGTGTATTACAACATCGGATATTCATGATAGCACATGTGATTTCACTTCATAATTATCGTATGATTGCCGTACAGGCAGATCTAGTTAACAACAACACATTATAACCAAACTTACTTCTAAAGAAATTCCTTATAATGTCTTCAACACCAAGTCAAAACCAACCAAAACTGCTTAATGCAAAAGATGCATTTAAAATAGGTTACTGGAATGTACGATCGTTGTATCATATAGGTAAACAGGCACAGGTGTGTAGGGAATTGTCAAACTACGGCATAACTATTTTGGGAATTATTGAGTGTCGCTGGACTGGGTCCGGGAAACTTTACCTTCATAATGACAACAAAAACTTTATTTACTCAGGCAGACCTCATCTCAACATGGAAGGAGTTGCAATAATAATTACATCTCAGGCTGAAAAAGTGGTATTAAGATGGGAGGCAGTCAATGCTAGGATTATTACCGCACGTTTTCAAACAAGATTCATCAAATTATCAATAATCCAATGTTACGCACCAAAAAGCGATGCTTCTGACTTGTCGAAGGACACATTCTACAACACTCTAGTTGATGTTTTAAATTTAGTACCCAATCACGATATCATCATTGTGATGGGTGACTTTAACGCTAAAATAGGTGATGCTAACAGAGGAGCAGAAAAACGTGTTGGAAAATATGGTAAAGGTGAACTAAAACAAAATGGTGAAAGATTAATATTGAGTATTGTGAAATAGGAAATTTTGAAATTTCGAATACCTTCTTCCCGTACAAAAATTATCACAAGATTACTTGGAACTCACCTTATAAAATAACCCAAAACCATATAGACCAGTTTTGTATTAACAACAAAATTAGTTCAGCTGTACAGGACGTAAGAGCTTTTAGAAGAGCAGATATTGGAAGTGATCACAAACTCTGCATAGCTAAGCTAAAAATCAAACTTAAAAAACATAAAAAGACCATCTACCACAGAAAAATCGATACAAAACGTCTACTAGAAAGTAATTTACAAGAAGAATATAAAATCAACAATCAATACACCGCCTTAGATAAGCCATCTGAATTGGTAAATCCCATAACATCCATAGAAACGAAATGGGAGAATTTTAGAAATACTGCAATAAATGCTGCTTTGGATACAGCTGGTCTCATACAAAACAATAAGAAGAAATGGATAAGCGAGAACACTTGGTCAAAAATAAAATAAACATAAAGAGATGAAGAAAACATACTTGCTGCAAAAACCACTCAAGGCGAGAAACAAAACAGACTCACATACGCACTTTTAGATAAAGAAGTTAAAGCAAGCGATAGAAAGGACAGACACAATTATATAAAAAACGTATCATTGGAAGCTGAATCAGCCTCAAAACACAACAACAGCAAGATACTACACCACATACCAAACAACTGTGCAATCAGCCACTTATCCGAAACGCATCTATTAAAGAGAAAAATGGCAACGTTCTAAAAACAACTGAACAACAAAAGCAAAGATGGGCCCAACATTTCCAAAATCATCTTAACAGTTAACAACCCCAATCTACTCCAAATCTAGAGGAAGAGGAGACAATGCCACCACTAGAAGCTTCGATAGAAAATTTCTCCCTTGAAGAGGTAAAACAAACCATTAAGAAATTTAAAAAAAAAAAACAATAAATAAAGCAGGTCAAGATGACATCACAAGTCAAATGTTAAAAGCAGCAACTGATAATACTTTATTATTTTTACTGAATATTTTCAATATGATTTGGAAATCGAATGCCCACCACAACAATGGAAAAATGGCATCATTATCAAATTACCAAAAAAAGGAGACCTAACAAATTGTGATACCTGGAGTGAATCCGTAATTTTGCTATCCGTACCTGCCAAAATTCTTGGTAATATGATGCTTGCAAGATTAAAGTCATCCTTAGACAAAAGACTTATAGAAGAGCAGTCAGGATTTCGACCATATATTCACTCTTAGAACAATAATAGAAGAATGTCTATAATTTACATCTAATCTCATAATAAACTTCGTTGATCTTCAAAAAGCCTTCGACAGCATACATTGACCATCGCTTTGGGAAATTTTAAAACTATACGGATTCCAAAATAAATATATACATGTGATAAAATCATTCTATTCCAACTCAAAAAATGATGTGTTATAACAGAAAAAGGCAATTCAGAATGGTTCCCTGTGATTACTGGTGTTAAACAAGGATGCCCTATGTCACCATTACTATTCAGTATCGCAATTGACTGGGCTATGAGAAAAATCACATCCAATACAAATTTAGAAATCAAATGGATAAACAAAACAACATTAGAAGACCTAGATATTGCCGATGATCTTGAACTATTGAGTGAAAACCATCAAGATGCACAAACAAAAACTGATATATTAAAATTCATTGCAGGACAGAGAGGTCTCCAAATCAATTCAGCAAAAACACAAATTATGGACTTCACCAATTCACCTAACGAAATTACTTTAAATGGGCAACAATTAGAAAATGGTACATAAATTATCCTATCTAGGAAGCAAATTAACACTCGATGGTGATATCATGCCAGAAATTACAACTTGCATTGCCATAGCACCAAGTGCATTTAACAGACTGTCTACTATCTGGAAGTCAAAGTCAATCAGCACATGCACGCAAATGCGATTATTTAATTCCTGCGTTATTCCGGTGGTATCATATGGATGTGAGAGCTGGAAAAGCTATTTATCTTCAGAAAAGAAATTACTGAGTTTCGAGAACACATGTCTTCGTAGGATAAGTAACACCCATTGGAGTGAATTCAAATCGAATGATAAAATCAGAGAAGAGACATCAAAATTTCATCACAGATGTTATCAGAAAACGCCGTTGGTCCTACATCGGGCATGTCCTACGCGCAGACACCAACATAATACACCACCAATCTCTTGAATGGATACCTACAGGCAAAAGAGCTAGGGGTAGACCAAAAGAAACACACAGAAGAACAATACTTAGAGGAAGTAAAACAACAAATATTCATACTATTCAAGAACTGCACATTATATCTTTGAACAGCCAGACTTGGAGAGATATGATCTCTGCCCTGTGCGCTAACTTCAGCGCAAAACGAAAACGAATGAATGAATGAAGGTCTTTCACGTGAAAAAAACACGATGTGTTTCTCTAAAAACGGACACTGTCCAATTAACCAACATGTGTTTATTATTATATATCATTTGTAAATAGTGAGATGTCATCATGTGATAACATTGTGGTGGAGACTAATTGACAATCAGTAGATTAAACATTAAAAATATATTCATTCATTAAAGCAGTACATTAAAATCAACACCAATTCAATTCTATGAAAAGTGTACCTTGGTGGCTAATTTTAACTGTGTTTATAATAATCAGGAGACGACAAAATCCAATTAAGTGATCCATCAAATGTAAGGATTAGCTCATCATGTAAAGGCATCACTGTAAAACATTTATAATTTGGTACACGTGAAATGTGTCATCATTTTCGCATGTTTTTTATACATGTATAATTCACTAATACGTAATGTTATTATTTATGAGATTGCTTGTGATAACACAAATGTAGCATATATAAACTAGGATCACATATGGGCGTATTCAGTGTGCAAAGATGATAATCAATATTCATAATATTCTTCTTCTTCGTCAGCGTTCGTTCTCAAATTCCTTCAGATTAGCAGGATGTAGTCCGGAGAACGAAATGCGTCGTGTCATGGTTTACAGAATTACTGCAATTTCTGCGCCTATCGCTTTACGTATCCGACTTCATCATGGCTTTGGGTCACTGACCCTATATGGGATGGGACAGCCAGCTCCATCTCATAATTTCCTTAGTCGCATTTTAAGACATGCTTGGAAGGTAAACATTGTTGTTATTCTTTGCTCCCCTATCGGGCCCCATCAACACACGGGTGATACATAATATATAATACCTAAACTACATCTGAACATAGCATGCATATTCCCAGTATTAATGTATTGCTGTGAACCTTGATTCATTTTAAAGTAATGTCAATGATATACCGTATCTTACATGTTCCATGCTACATAAATATATTAATAATGGGTATGCACACATTAAAACCACGATAAAACGCATTATACGTTGTAAAAATGCGGATCATAGTTTGCATTATGATGATGTTCGTCCGTCGTGATCGACGATGACCAAAACTCAACCATAATAATAATAACAATAAATAATAAAATAATAAAGTTAATAGTGAGTTTTTAAATGACTAGCAAGTCCAATGCGCGCACAAAATGTTCTTTTACAGAATTGACAACAATAGAAGGTATCTGTGTGAGGTTGAGATGTTTTTTTCTTTTCTACGTGTCCGCTTCTGTCTTGCAGTTTCTTGTCTGAATTCTTCTGCCGCTAGTGCTCCCGTTCTAATGCTGTAACGCCAAGCCGTTCTATCCTGAGCGAGGCTCTCCCAAGCGGCTTCTTCTGGTCTGTTTACATCTGAGATATCCGTAAGTGTCCGAACATTCCATGAACCAACTAGGATTGATTCACACTTTGTTCTTTTCATATTTAATTAATGAAGATAAATAAATAAATGGGTTGAGAAATGACTAGCGCTGAAGTTGGTTTATAGTGTGGAAGAGTTGCGCTAATCGTCAACCACACTCTCTCTCCTGAGTTTTACCTTGGTCCAGTGGCAAGACAAAGTCGAGACAACTGGGAGAAAATCAGGTGCAGTGGATGGCCAGAGCGTACTATGTGTCTAACTGTGCCCTATGCTGTCCACACAGCTCTGCTGTTAGCGCCTATGTACCCGTTGAGTTAAAACAAGAAAACAAAAACGTTTGCATTATAACAAGATCGCGGCGGTTTTTGTTTTACATTGCCTGTCTATTATACAGATGTGTGTCAGCATAAAATGCGTGGTCTATATCAACAAGGGAACTATCCGTACACGACGACGATGGACAAAAGATTAACTCTAATGTTTAGACTTGTTATTTGTCTCACCATGCCAACTCGGTCAAGAGTTGTACGTACATCGTGAGTCGTAAATGGTATACCCACATAACATTATTATTAAATAAAATAATTGTATGATCGTAAGTATTAGTATATACATGTGTACACTTTCATTTCTCTTGAGAAATATGACTTCAACATATGATATAGACATAGAAACATGTATGCATTTATTATGGGTACATTGCATAGGTTTACTACGATGACGTTAAATCGTTGGGTAGTATAATTACAATAAGGGCTTACATACTTTCACAATGGTTGTGTGTCTGTGAATAAGCAGTCATCAGAGAGACATGGTTATGTCCATAGGGAGATGTGGGAGCAGAGGTGGTCTACCTTAGAACAAATACATTTTCTGTTTACCATGGGTACTTCTAGGGTTATAGCATAATTGTTGGTGACTCATATTAGAATCCTTACAATAAATTGATTGGGGGGGGGGGGGGGCGGGGGAGTAATATTACACATTTTATGGGCGGCTTTCTAGAACACAATGGTATGTTTATATTTGTATTTTAAACCTTCCACACAAATTACTCCTTATATACAATGTTTGATTAGTATAAGTTTCTAGGATTTAATTCCACTCAAATAGGACTTTATATACAAGCCTTGACTATTATACGTGTATAGGATTTAATTCCACACAATTAACATGCGTGGGTGTATTCTGTAAGGTATTGATTTGCCTTTTATTTCGTAGTTTTTAATGTGCAGAGGGCATAGTCTAAATTTCATCCCGGTACATTCATCACTCCTGATTCTGCATCGGAAGACAGATCTGCCATATGTACTGTATATATATATACGTGCGTGTGTTTCTATGATATTATGGATATAGATGGTATAATTGAATTATGGAAGTCTTAAGCTATCTATAGAACGAGTCTTCGGTAAACCGGCCCAGAAGATACCTGTCTAATATTGAAGTTTAACCGTTGGCATAATAATTTCATTGTGTAGTGTAATATTGTCCTGTGTCATAGAAACATGTTATACTTTAACGAGTGCGCTGTGCCATTTAAACATGCTATATTTTAACCAGTGCCCTTTGTAAGATATGCATTTAATATTGTAAAAATTGCCCTGTGGCATAGAAACATGTATACTAATATCAGTGGATATGTCACATAAACATGGTATCATATAGCAAGTGTCTTATGTCACCGAAACATGGCATCTTATAACCAGTGTCTTGTGTTACAGAAACATAATGTAACCAGTGTCTTGTGTCATAGAAACATAAGGTAACCAGTGTCGTGTGTCTCATAAACATAAGATAACCAGTGTCTTGTGTCATAGAAACATAATGTAACCAGTGTCTTGTGTCATAGAAACATAATGTAACCAGTGTCTTGTGTCATATAAACATAATGTAACCAGTGTCTTGTGTTATAGAAGCATTATCTGCTATGTTTAAAAATGCTTTCATAGATCTCGCTCTAGTATATACACCATACATCTCATATATGGAAAACTGTACAGCATTCGGCGGCTCCGAACAAATTCCACAGTCAAATCACACACAATCACGAAAAAGCACACAGGGATCTCGTATTTGCTGATGACTATTCCCTAAATGCTAACTACAAGGCTGTTCCGTAAAATAGTATATACAGATTATTCAAATCATGCACTAACTTTGCACTTGAACTATCAACACAGAGAAAACGAACAACACCTTTCAAAAGATATCGCGAACTCAGCATAAAGGTAAATGGTGTAGCACTGAAAGTTGTGAATTGATTCACATATCTAGGTAGCACTTTTTCACCAAATGTCAATGTCAATGACGAAGTGTACGCAATAATTTTTCAGGCACGCAGCACATTAAGCAGAGTGTACACAAGTTGTGGCATAGAAATGGCATTAACATATAAACGGCGCTGAACGCTTACAGAGTAGTGGTATTTCAATGCGGTTATATGCTAGTGAAACATGGACAGATCAGTGGTACTTCCAGTGTGGTTTTATGTTAATGAACCATTTGGTCTGAATAGAGGTCACGTGATGAAACTGAATGACTTTCACACAACTTGTCTCAGAAACTTTATAAACATCAGATGACAAGACACGATTTCAGATGTCACTTTCCTTTATAGATCTCTCACTCTAGCATGGTCATTATCCTGTGTAGATACATATTCCTTGGGCAGGGCATTTGGTACGCAAACTAGACCGTCGCCTGCCAAAGTAACTTCTCTACGGTGAGTTGGAGAAGGGTACACGATCTCAAAGTGACTAAAATAAGAGCTACATATATGTGTTAAACATCTCACTCTTGAAAAAGACAAATATACATGAGAAAAACATGCACAAATTAGATTTGAGACAGCACAAGATGGACAAAAGGTATATAATTCAGATAGATGTCACTGTATAATGGGAATATATAGAACTGCATACATATGTCACACTTAAATAAGAACGTAGAGATGTGAGATTGTGTTATTGAAAGAATCTATTGGTGGAATATATTGAGAAAGTATTATAGAGTGACGATTGATGGGCGGCATGATGAGCGAATACAGTAAACAGTGCATGATAAATTGCAGCATACTTATCGTCATATGTTGAAAAAGGTAAACCTCACTTGTGTATGACCGAAATTATCGATTTTATGTACCATTATCGATTTTCGAAATTACTACTCACAAACATCTAATTTCGGGTGAAGATATAAAGAAATGTGGTTCACGTTATTACAGCTGCAGCGTATTATCAAGATAAATGACGAGTTATCTTTTTTTGTTTTCTTTATAGCAATACGTATTTGGAATACGTTCTTTGGTGCGCCAGTTCTTCTACGTATGTATCATTTGAATCAGATTGTCGAGAAATGATCTTTCTGACCATGAACCTAAGTTAAATTTAGTTATTACAGAGTTTTGAACCACAAACAAAATATAGTGGAAGACACGTTTCTAATTATACATTAAAACTTGACCCTAGAACATGGATATTTACATTCTCTTCTAAGTATATTCGATGGATATTCAATTCATACTTACTGCTTCCTGCATGATTTGAAAATAACCAATGTAGATACACATAAACTGATTATGCAAGTAGTACGTCATCATGTCTACACATATCACGTGTCAATCAATCAATCAATAAAACCCATAACCCTTCAGGGTCGTAGGGGTACCACATTGGCTGCTTCAGCACACAGAGTCCTCCAACGAATTCTATCCTCAGAGATGCGGATGAGTGTGGAAATATCTAGCCCTGTCCATTCCTTGATGTTGTCTGTCCATATCTTTATTTGTCCTCCTCTGCTTCTTCCACCCTCGACAGTTCCCTGCAGTATTGTTTTTTACAAGGAATCGTGCCTGCATACATGTCCGAACCATGCTAGTTTTCGTCGTTTCACTATTGAAAGCAATGGCTCCTGGACACCTGCACACTTCTCTACGTTATTTCTTAAGTACACATTTGTCTTATGTTCCCTATAGGAAATTCGTATAATTCTTCTGTAGCATTTATACTCGAAAGCCTGTAATCTTCTCTCCATGTCCGCAGTGAGTGTCCAACTATCACAACCACACAGCACAACGGAAAGCACCAGCGACCTATACAGTTTGATTTTCACTCCAACACTGATGTTGCTTTTCCTAATCACAGTTAGCCTTGACAAGGACGCTAAAGCCATCTCCAGCCTTATTTTTAGTTCTGCTTTGCATTTACCATCGCTGCATATACTGGATCCGAGGTATTTGAAGGTATTCACCTCTTCAAGCTTATGTCCATTCATCATGATATTAGTTTGGTTTTCTGTGTCTCTGCTGTTTACCAAGATTTTGCTCTTATCTGAATTGATTTCCATTCCGTACTTGATGGTAACTTTTTCTAACTTTGATGTTAATTCTTGCAATGATTGTTCTGACCCAGCTATAAGATCAATATCATCAGCGAAACGCAAGTTGCAAATAGATATCACGTGTATACTCGCGGGGTTATGAAAGACAACTAGGAGTGATAAATAAATGAGAATAGAATCATCTCTGTATGTATTCGAAGGTATGTATTACCATCACTGTCTTATGCTGTGTCATCCTGGGCTGCCTATGCGAGACACGCTCGACATGTTAACTCCTTCCATTTCGTTGCCTAAGAAACCTCATGGAGTACGTTGTCAGAGACGAATACCAGACACTGGGATTCGTAAAAAGTCCCGTATATAAAGCATGCATGCCCTGTTGACTAGGTCCCAACTCCGCTGGAGTGGCCACATCGTCCGTATGTCAGGCTAGCACATTTCAAAGCCACCCCCCTATATTATTCTATGTGGGGGGGGGGCGGCTGTGACATGGTAAACGTTCAAGTGGTTTTAATGGTTTTAAATTTTAGCCCCGAACCGCTCAGCCTGGCACACCATATCACTGCTTGCATCGTTAATTTAAAAAAAAAATAAAAGAAACATTACTGCTGGCAATTTACAAGCGTTGGAAGCGGAAGGACAATCCAAAAACTCTCCTACACTAGACCCTCTGCACTGTTTCATGAACCGCCTTAGAACTTTCCTAGCATGAATCGGAATCACATGGCATAAATAAACTTACAAAGCAAATTAAACAGTCACAAATGGTGTTTTTTTCTACTTGCTCAGCACATTTTATTGTTTTTCATGCTCTGCTCATCTTCGCTTGCGATAGAAGAACGCCATCACAGAAGGCATATTTGAAATCTCTAGCACGGGCATACGACAACACTTGTAATATACGCCAGATCACAATTTTATTACTTGTGATCAGTTAAATTACATACACTTGCTACTTCTTGTTTAGCATCGTTCACTACAATTTAAATACGTATATATACTTAAATACATAATGAGATACGAGAGAAATGCAAAATAGCAAGAGAAAGATGGCTGAACAAGAAATGCACAGAAATAGAATTGCATTACAACCAAGATACAACATTACTATATAAGAAAATTGAGATGATAACAGGAAAGAGAACGCAGTTACAGGGTGTCTAAAATCTAAGACAGGGCAGGTATTAATGGGCATCGATCACATAGTACGGAGATGGTCAGAATATATCAAAAAACTTTATGAGGACAATAGACCAGAAGTAAGCATACAGGATAACGGCGAGGGCCCATCAATACTCACAGCAGAAGATATGGAAGCACTAAGACACATGAAATATGGCAAAGCCCCAGGTCCAGACAATATCACATTAGAAGAATTAGCAGCTTTAGATGACTTTGAATTGAAATAATCACACAATTGCTGAATGACATATATAACAGCGGAAACATATCCGATGACTTAATGAGATCCATATTTATAGCCTTACCTAAGAATGTGAAGAACACCGTACAATCAGCCTCATGAGCCAAATAACCAAAATACCTCTCAGAATCATCACGAAGAGAGTGAGAAACAAAATAAAACCAGAAATAAGTCCAGAACAATGTGGATTTGTAGAAGGCAAAGGCACCATCAATGCGATTTATATATTTAGAACACTAATAGAGAGGTCTATAGAGGTAAAAACAGATCTGTACCTATGTTTTATAGACTACACTAAAGCTTTTGACAAATTTAAACATAGCAAAATTATACACATGCTTGAGAATCTGAACATTGACAGCAAGCATTTAAGAATAATGAAGAACATGTACTGGCAACAAACAGCAGCATTACGAGTAGGAAAGCAATTTGGCCCTTTTCAAGAAATAAAACAAGGAGTCAGACAGGGATGCGTGCTTTCACCAGACCTGTTCTCTTTATACATGAAAACATATTGCGTGCAATAGTAGATATCACAGGAATATTAGTGGGATGACATAACATAAATAATTTGAGATATGCGGATGACACTGTTCTGATTGAAAAAAGTGAGGAAGACCTTCAAAACTTAATTTAAGTAGTAGTCACAGAAAGCAAATAGAAAGGCCTCTTCCTAAATATCAAGAAAACAGAAGTAATGGTTATTTCAAAGAAAGAAAATAACACACCTTGCAAGATCATAGTGAATGATATAGTATTAAAACAGGTTCACCAATTCAAATATCTAGGTACAATTATAACAGCAGATGGAAGAAGTTCAACATAATTAAGATGCAGAATAGGACAGGCAAAAACAACATTCTGAAAAATGAAAAATATTCTGTGTAATATGACCTTGTCATTAGAGGTGAGAAAGAGAGTTCTGCAGTGCTATATAACCCCTATACTAATATATGAGTGCCAGTCTTGGACAATAAACAAACTGGAAAGTGGGAGATTGGAGGCAAAGGGATGTGGTTCTACAGAAGAATGCTGAGATTACCATGGACTGCCAGAAAAACTAATTTAGAGGTGTTAAAAGAGTTAAATGCGAAACGGACCTTAATCAACAATATAAGAACATGGCAATCTTCTTTTTTTGGCCACTTCATGAGACAGGCAGGTTTAGAGAACATAATCACAACAGGCAAGATTGAAGGCACCAGAGACAGAGGGCGACAACGTGAGAAAATATTAGACAGTATGACAACCAGGCACGGCAAAGAAACAACAACGACTTTGATACATAATACTGTGGACAGATAGCTGTGCAGAGCCATGACCTCCTACGCCACCCAGCATGGCACCTGATGATGATGATGATATCTACTTGCATGAATAAACGACAACAAGACAAGTGTACTTACGATTCCTGACCAAATGTTATATTCCATGTGTATGAAAATTCTACACGCTCGTCTGTACGGCAGAGTGGGGCGAGCACACGGATGTTGCAATATATGTGTTGACGTAGCAGAGCGTGTAGCAATAACATCATCTATAGTGTATACTGTTATTACACATTATATGTAAGTGCATGGCACATTTCATATATATATGTTTATCCTGAACAGGATATTGTAGAGGTAATATAATTTTAAATACTTATCCGTTAGAAGAATGATGACACGTCCATGGACAGATTTGAAAACTAATGCAGAGGTTCTAATTGATGCTGGCGTAAAAAGATCGATCATATCAAACATTAGGCGCAAACAGTCACGGTTTCTATGGAATGTGCTGAGGAGAGCACAGCTTGGACACTTAATAACCACTAGAAATATCAAGGGGGGAAGAGAGGGGACGACAAAGAGAACATTTACTAGATTGACTTGCATTGTGGCACGGAAGCTCACCAACCGAGCTTATTGGAGATGGCATGAAGGGACCGTCTTAAAAAGCATACATGTCGTATCTAACCATGTACACGTCAAGTCTAATTTTCGGCGATTTACGCGTATGAGGCTACGCTAGTTTTTTCGGCCCTAGGGTAATGTTGGCGAATTCCAGCAACAACAACTCCAGCAACATCGGGCGTGGTGAGACAGGTTGAAACCATGGTAATTAACTGCATCGTACTTCACTTCTAGTCTTCTCGATTCGTATTGTCACTAGTTTGAAATGAGGTCCGATAGTAGAGTGAGGTCGACGCTTTGCACAATTCTTTCGCACTTTAATCAAAATCCGCAATGCAAGTTCTTATCATATCCACGAAAATTCAGCACTTTTGGCAGTTTGTATGCAATGTGTGGTGCAGAAATAGTATTAACCTACAGTCTAATCTGCATGTATACAGAGCAGTGGTACTTCCAGTCCAGTTATACGCTAGCGAAAAAAAGGAATGTGTGTATACGCCATAGGTGAAAACTCAAATCACTTTCACAAAAATTGTATCAGAAAAGTCATGAATATCAGATGGCAAGACAAGATTATACATACCACTGTCTTGACAGATATGGTATCCTAGCATTGACAATATCCTGATGTAGACACATATTCGTTGGGCAAATCATTTGGTACGTATGCCAGACTATCGCCTGCCAAAGATACTTTTCTATGGTGAGCAGGAGGTTAAACGATCTCAAGGTGGCCAACAGAAGCACTACCATGACTCGTTAAATACATCGCTGAAAGCGTTTGAAATAGACCGAGACACACGGGAATAACTTGCAAAAAATAGATCTAAATGGTGCTCTATAGCTATATAGTAAAAGGAGCGACTCATCTTGTGAAAAGAGGAGAAATGGAGCCCAACAGCGGAAATTAGCTAGAAAGTCAAGAATTGACCAACATTCACCTACAGTCGTCATTCCATGTACGAACTGTCCAATTAAATGTACAGCTCGAATAGGGCTCATTTGATATCTACGAACTATTACGCATGGACATGCTATTAACTGAATTTCCAAAAGTGGATGTAAAAATGGTCATCATTTCTTGTGATGGATGAACACACATACATATATTCTGTATTATTATCATTAGATATGATTTTATGCTATTCATATGAAATCCTTTTTTTATCTTATTGATACATTCTTCTTCTTCTTCTTTGTCGTTCTTCAGTCAGTTATCTGGTTTCATCGTGAACATCTTAAATTAGTTATCAGGTTACAGCGTCAATAGCGTCAATTACTTATCAGGTTGCAGCGCCAGCAACTTAAATCAGTTATCAGTGGAAATCAACAATCGATTCAGTCATTTATCAAGTTACAGCTACAATAGCTTATGTCAGTATCAGATTACCATGGAAAAAAGCTTTACTCAGTTATCAGGGTAGAGCTTCAATAGCTTCAGTCAGTCATCGGGTAAAATCATAGATAGCTTCAATATGTTTTCAGGTTACAGCATCAATATCGTTAGTTAATTGACAGGTTATAGGAACAATAGCTTCAATACGTTATCACGTTACAGCAAAAATAACTTCTGTAAAAGTTATCAGGTTATAGCACAAATAACTTCAATCAGTTATCATGTTACAGCGTCAACATCTTTAGATAAAGAGCATCATCTACACACTGAAATTCTCAAAGTTAAAGACAGTCGACTTCAGAAAGGATGGTCGTGGATGGGCGCGCAGAGGACGTTATACAAGAGTGTTTGTCAGAATGGAGGATCTACTACCTGGAGCGAGATGGAGTCTTGCTGTCTCAGTTTGTTCCACAGTCTTCAAGGTAATAATACCACGCAATAGAGAGTGCAGGGAATGGTGTCCGACAGTGGTCGTGTCGGACGTTCTCGCACTGATCGTTGAGAATTCCAAGGAAGGTGATATGATTATATATAACGAGATGGATCGGTTAAGAGACACATTATGAGTATCTGGGTCTTGACGGCTCAGAGGTGGATAGAGACCATCAGGGAGGACAATGGTTCATTCGCTCAGACGACATGGAGCATGACAATGGCGATTTTGGCAGTAACCAATGCTGTGAAATGTTTATGTTCGCAGACATTTTGCGAGCATGCCTGTATACTCAGTGACTAAAGGAGGATTATTGTGAAAAATCAAGGCGGGATAAATTAGGGAACAGTGGCTGAATGCAGTAATAATTCCTGTGTGCATAAAGTGACAAGTGGGAGTCCTGTGTAATGAGAGAGCAGATATGTTGACCGCACAAGCTGCTACTACTGATGTTATGGAGAGATAGTTCGGACAGACATTGTGAATGCCACATAGGAAATCGCACGAATAAATGACTGTATAAGTGACGATGACTCTTGTTCCATGACTAGAAAAAGGGAGCTTGGTTTGACATGTGGTGTCGCTAGAAAGGAGCGGAATCTTGGGCAAGAAAGAATAATGGTCAAACAACGACATAATGGGACTGTTAATCAACGTGTAATGGCTTATACACTCAAGGAGAGATATGAGAACCTATAGACTTGTCCGGAGTGCAATGACGATGATCCAACGAATAACTATCTTTAGTCAATTATCAGGTTACCTTGTCAATAGCTTAAATCAGTTATCAGGTTACAGCGTCAATAACTTTAGTGCGTTATCAGGTTACATCGCTAATTGCTTCAATGAACTGTGTAATTAACTTCAGGTTGTTCATCTGAATTACATTAATCATGAATAGTAACTGTAATTCAGCAAGAACATCACATAATTTTTCCTTACATCTTAGGCACACGAGGCGTCATATCGTGATAACGACGTGTGTCCAACTTTTTAAAACGAATGTGATGCTATGCGCACAATCATGCGATTTTTGTTATAGTTGTGACAGAATTATTGTCATTATGAGACGACAAGATGCTAAACCAAAAATCATATTACAATTCAGATTTATGTTTACTGAGCTTGCATAAAACCAATCAGAAACTAAAAGTTAAATATCAATGCTACCCATCACCGGTGACCCCTCACACAGAAAAAAATTGATGTGTCCTCTCCAAGTTATATTCCTCAACTGTAGTAGAACAAAGGGAAATAATAACTGTACTATTTTTGTTAGCTTTGCTGATCTCCTTCTACTGAGGTGCATACACTAAACGCTGGGTACATTTTTTATTAGACTACATGTAGCTCTGTAAAGAAGTTGACCACATATGTTTAATATGAACCGAATTCTCTAATAAACAAATACAACTATTTAAAGTGCAACTAAGTTTTATTAATTATTTCATCGTTCAAAAACCAAGGCAACCTTATTAAAAAAATGGTTAAGTGTTTTTTTTCCACTTAATCGACAAGTATTCACAACTGACAGCGGCATAGGGGGAGGGGTAAACGTATTTCATGATATGGTGAATGGTATTATAACCATATAACACGTACTCGTTGAATGTATATATTTAGTATCATACTAATGTATTGTCACTCTAAATTATCTCTGTGCATAACTAACTACAAATGAATATCATCTCTGAATAATCGAATAATCCATATTGGTGACATCCTCTCGTTGAAGATCTACAGAAGATCATGCTCTAATGAAATCACAATGTATTTCATCCACTCAGTCATTACATCATGACGCTGCCATCTATTTGTAATCTTGTGGTTCGTAAAATGTGGGCCCGACTAAATAACTTTGCAAAGATCCGATGCTATGGTCGCCGTTGCTGCAACGATCACCATTCTATTAGTGGTAGTTGTCATACGATCCTCACATTTCACAAACTAATATGCCGCTTACTATGACAGAAAATTTGCAGCATGATTTTGGCTCACTGCAATAACAATCTCTTGACTATATAACGACATGATTATATCAGACTGTATAAGTTATCGTTTTGTACATAACAAACTATATTTTTCTCCTACAGCATAGTGCAACCGTGTGACGTAACTTTATAAGGTATGAGCTGTTTCCTGCTCATGTAATCATTGCTTATTATCATGTAATCACGTTGTTGAAACATCTTAACATTGATGTAGGCGCTTGGGAGAGCCTCGCTCAGGATAGAACAGCATGGCGTTACAGCATTAGAACGGGAGCACTAGCGGCGGAAGAATCCAGACAAGATACTTCAAGACAGAAGCGGACACGTAGAAACGAAAAAAAACAAAACAACCTCACATAGATACCCTCTATTGTTGTCAATTCTGTAAAGGAAAATTTTGTGCGCGCAATGGACTTGTTAGTCATTTAAAAACGCACTATTAACTTTTATTATTTTTATTAGTTATTGTTATTATTATTATGGTTGAGTTTTGGTCATCGTCGATTACGACGGACGAACATCATCAGTCACTGCTGAGTGTAATTATAACTTTCCATTTATTAATAGCTTTCGAGTCTCTCTCCTAATTTTAACAACTCGACCTTATTACATATTTCTTATTTCATTAAATATTAATATATCTACCTATCTATACGCTACATCCCGTGTTTGCCTTGGGGCGTCCGGGGTATAAGAGTTCTCTGTAGATGGATTTATTTATATCTGCTAATTTTAAGCGTGTTACTGCCGCTTCTTTTATTTTTGTGATCCATCTTTTACATGACATTCCTCTGGCTTTATATCCAGTAAGTTTATGTGCCATGACAATCTGTGGAAAGTTGTCTGTCATGCAATGTATATTAATATATATATTGCACAATCAACCACATAATGTTCCGCGCAAATCGATCTCAGATGAGTTAGCACACTATGCTAACTCACTACTGTAGTGGGCATGCTATTGCTTAACAATATAACACATAAGAAATAATTGCATTGACTGTCATGTAACTAGCTAATATAATTATAATACACTTGATGAATAGTATTGGAAAAATAGATGAATCAACGATCGTATATGTAGAGAAATATCTGATTTGCATTAGCGTCTTGGAAAACATGTTCAGGAAATCAAAACACATTTCCTTTTATAAGCCTCAACTGTTTACAACGACTGAATAAAAAAACGGGTTTCTAGTAAACTGTTATTACACACGACGAGATTCGTACGGTGAAACATAGAAACAAGATTAACACTTGCTGAGAAAAACACACACACATACCACGTCTTTAGGATCCACTGTATTTATGTTATAAAGTTCATTTGTGCACATCTATTCATAATTCTTGCTAGAGTGCGCAAAATGCCCATGCATATATATATATATATATATATATATATTCATTAATTAATTCATTTTTCTTGATTAGAAACTGGCTTTACAGAAAACGGGGCATTCCCATAAGTGCTCCGCTCTCCGCTCCAGCAGCCATCCCAGTGTATTTAGACTCATAGTTCCGGCCAGGTGTTGATTGTGTGATCTTCATTTTTCTTTTCTTTTCTGAAGTTAGCGCATATGGCAGAGGGCAGATCTCTCCAATTCTGTCTGTTCAAAGCTATTCTGTGCAGTTCTTGAATAATATGCATAGT
>CM067305.1:59958434-59991865 GCA_034231615.1 Meghimatium bilineatum
TCTAGTAGAGTGCAGAAAAAGCGCTTCAAAGATCACATAATAAACTCTCTTAACCACTGCAGCATCGAACCTTTCTCCTGTAAGACTTGAGCCTTGATCTCTCAGCTTGGCACATGCAAGTCACTACTGGTATCATTAAATTTGAATAAAGAAGGAACAATAACGGACATTTATATGCGACGTAAGTGGAAGGAGAAATCCGAAGATTCCCCTCCACCGGACACTCTGCACTCCTGCATGCATTGTAATACAACGTTACTAGGACGAATCGGACTCATCATAGTTTGACATTGCTTTTTTGAACGGATCAAATGCATAATTACCTGAAGCGGGTATTGAACATTGTATCTTGTCGCAGGTTCACTATGAAACAGAATGCCGCAGGTACGGACTGTATAGTCACATAATTAAATGACAAGTATATACACGCGTACAATAGACGGTATATATTATATCCGTTTCTACGAATATAAGAACCCAAGAACAAATGTAATGTCTGAACTTACCACGCAAGCACATTTTCCATTGTAACCCTCGTTACACCGATAACATGTTCCATATGTTTGATGGCAACTTCCATTTTGACACTGTTCTGGACATGTCTGATTACAATTATGTCCATAAACGTATCTGGGCACTCTACGATCAGATGATTATACAATATAATTAATGGAAAAATAAATAAGAGAGATAAGAGTGAAGATGCTGAAGTAATTCCGTTTGAGCTGGTAACACCTCACATGTAATAATATCTCTAATAAAAATACAATCTCTCTTCAGTAGAGCGCAGTATTTTAGACTGATATATAAAGATACATATTCAGTCCCCAAAACATATCTAGTTTATAATGATATAATTTCAGTCTCCGATATATATCTAGTACATAATGATACGTTCAGTATCCCATCCAACATATTTATATATATATATGTTATATATATATATATATATATAATATATATATATATATATAATATATATATATATATATATAATATATATATATATATATATATATATATATATATACTTATATATATATATATATATAAAGTGTATAGCATTACATGTTCAGTTTTCAATATTTATATTTATCATCAAGTGCCGTGCCGAATGCAGCTGATAATCATATTTCGCCATGTACATCGATCTTTCATATATGTCATGTTGATGTCGTCAACCGATGTCATTTAGTCAAACTGTCAAATATCTTTTCACTGGGTCTTCCCCTTTATCTTTTTCCTTATGTCGTTCCTGTTGTCACTATATTTTCATTGCCTTCTCTTCACATTATGTACTCAATACATATTGACTCTCTTCTACTTATATCATCAATAATGCTTCTTTTGACATCCATCCTTTCAAGACAAGGTTGCAGTATTGATAATATAATGAAAGGTACATTCAACATTTATTGTGCATGTATATATATATATATATATATATATATATATATATAGTATATATATATATATATATATATATATATATATATATATATATCGCATGTTTAGTCTCCAATCCATATATACGCACGAGTACGAGAATGCTGCCCTGCGTATTGCTCGCGGCAGTGCGACATTAGGGCTACTTCGTACCGATGTCTGGATCAGGTGTGGTCTCGGATAGACAACTACGTTGGACGTGTACCGCGCCAGTGGTTCTACCAACACTGCTTTATGCTGCTTCATTCTGGACTGTCTACGTCAGACACGCTTGACATCGTAATTTGTTCCCCCGTCGATGTCTAAACATCATGTGATGAGGTTGGCAGGATCGAGCACCAGACACGAAAACCCTTCAGAGGTCACGCATGCATAGCAATCATGGCCTTCTGACTTGGTCAAAACTCCACTGGACTGGCCAGATTGTCCATATGCCAGACAATGTAATCTCAAAGAGATTATTCTATTGGGAGGTGTGCGACGGTAACCGTTCAAGCGGAGTGCAGAAAAAAGATCTTCGAGAATCACATAAAATACTCTCTGAAGCTCTGCGGTGTCGATCGTAATTTTGTGAGACTGCGTGGCCGTGATCGCTCAGCTTGGCAAACCCATATCACTGCTTGCATAATTAAATTTGAGAAAAAAAAAGAAATCAAAATACTCAGCGGGCAATTTGCAAACGACGGAAGCGGAATGATAATTCCAAAACTCTCCTGCAGGGACCCTGTGTACTTTCTACATGCACTTAATTAGAACTTTTCTAGCACCAATCGGACTCTTCGATCATCTACGATCTCACAAAGTCACAAATATTTTGTTGCTTTTCTACTTGTTCATCATATTTATTGTTTTTCATGTCACGATCATCTTCACTTGCGAAGGAGGAACACCATCAGCATCATCGTTATATAACGATTCACTGTCCGTCTCCGATGCATATCAGGTATATACTGATACATGCTCAGTCCCGACGTTTAATCTGTTGAATCATTGTTCTTGTGCATGGACATGTATTTGATTTTCTTTAAGATAATCTCACGTACTCTTTCATGTACACTGCCATCAAGTGCTGCATTGGTCAGTGCTCCAACAAATGTATCGTTATTCTCCTGAGACGTGTCACTATTCTTTCTTAACCGATATTTCGGACATGACAACCTGGCACACGGTGCCAGCCGGCGTCTTTAACTGTACTTTCACAATGTTTAAAATGATGGTCAATGTTATAATTGATTTCAACTGCTAGAACATCAGTCATAATGTGTTAGCCAAATGTATTCTTTCGATCGTTGAAACAATCGTTTTCGAGGGTGCGCCAAGTAGTGGTGATTTTATGATCTAAGTAGCCTGACATCCCAGGAATAGCACGAGAGTAATATATATCCGTTTGAACCACAACCGAGAAATCAATAATTTGCAGATCGGTGTTTTTAGCCAACAAATTATGATAAGAAAATGATCTGCGTTAGTGACATCGGCTCTACTTTGGTCAGTGACTGATATACCATCGTCATACCAACTCAGACTGTAACTCTCTTAGATTTAAAACAATACTACATAATTTAGCATACTTAGAATGAAATAGGGCGCATAACTGAAAAACGTGATCATTAAAAATAGTACACGATATGTTGTGCATATAATGCAGGGTTCAGAGACAACGACAGATCATGAACTTTGACAGCAACGTCTGTAGCTAATGGCACAGTAGCTAGATGGTATATGGCTGACTTAATGAGGGTCATCATACTACAGATTGACGGAGAAAAATGTGCATCTGATATCATACATATGAATATGGATATGAGAGTAGACATAGGCAAATAGACAAACAATGTATTATTTATGGAGATATATGGAGATGACATAATCAACTTATAACTTTAACCTTTAGTGTGCATACGTGTGTGTGTGGTTGTTGGAGCGGAGTGCATGACAGCTTAAGGAATAATTCATGTGCCATGATTCTAATGAAGAAGATATTTTTGTGTCATATAATTATGTATCTACAATGGTCCTTTGATTGTCTTCATTAGATTCACACATATTGCAGACATGTAGAAACGAAGCCATAATTTCGAATGCAAAGGTAACAGTCGAATAATGCGCATTTAATTAAGAGAACATAACATTTTGCATACCAATCATGCGCATCTAATATAGAGAACATAACATGTTACAGTCGAATCATGCGCATTTAATATATAGAACATAACATGTTACAGTCGAATCATGCGCATCTAATATAGAGAACATAACATGTTACAGTCGAATCATGCGCATTTAATATATAGAACATAACATGTTACAGTCGAATCATGCGCATCTAATATAGAGAACATAACATTTTGCATACCAATCATGCGCATCTAATATAGAGAACATAACATGTTACAGTCGAATCATGCGCATCTACTATAGAGAACATAACATGTTACAGTCGAATCATGCGCATTTAATATATAGAACATAACATGTTACAGTCGAATCATGCGCATCTAATATAGAGAACATAACATGTTACAGTCGATTCATGCGCATCTAATATAGAGAACATAACATGTTACAGACGAATCATGCGCATCTAATATAGAAAAAATAACATGTAACAGTCGAAGCATGCGCATCTAATATAGAGAACATAACAAGTTACAGACGAATAATGCGCATCTAATATAGAGAACATAAACGATTGCGTATGCAATAATTAAAATAGAAATGTGTACATGTCCGAAAAACACAACTTTCAATAGTCAACCGACACCGCTTGCGTCGTTGGAACATGCATGCACATATGATTCATGATTAGAAACGTACTGTTAACTCAAACCTGAATCTTTCCATATATTTGTCAGTGACCATAGCTTTACCCGTCAATGAATATAATTTTCTTCTGTGAAGTAATCGTCTTCTCTGACTCGCCCTAGAAAGTAGGTCCACATGAAGCTTTTAATGTCATTGGTAAGAGCACTAGTCTCTTATCATGATGTTTTTCACATTGCTCAGTACACTCTGGATGTGCGATAAAACCAATGGTGGCATTGTTGATACCATTGTCTGCCAAGTGAAAGCCGATGTCAATACATATATGTACATTCGCACTTTCGATGTTATTGTGAGAGAAGTTCTCTTGGTCACTGCTATTGTTACTTTGATAGATGAGTAAGCATCGCCACTGCTTTTATGTGTATTGTATTACTGAGTGACATGTATACATCATGTGACATGTATTGTATCTTGTGAGTTTGTGTGTGCTGCTGGATACTATCTTGTATAATTCTCGCTGGTGCCCAATAACGTCACTGTCTTCATATAGATAAACCACCATTTCTCAATGAATGTCTCTCTTTGTTTCCTTTAATTTATCCACACATTATTTTCCTACTTGTTCTAGCTAGTAGATGTAGTTTGATATGTTCTGTCTCTACCAACAAGACATGTATTATACTACCTTCTTTCGATATAGAGGGATTGATCGAAAGACTGGAAATCTTCTTTTGAAGTGGTTAAGCAGTCGTCGTGTGCTTAAGAGGTCGCAAGGACGGATCCCACTTGTCGTGTTAATAAAGTGATTTGTTTGCGAAATCCGTAGCTTGTAGCTATATAGTTATGTGCTATACTTCTTGTTCTCCGCAGACAGCGTGTCACTAATTGAGAGGGTATGAACTACATATGTGGTAGCCTGAGTAGAAGGCAACCAATCATCTACAATATTGATGTCAAGGTGACGGTAGGTGTTATTAACTTTAAATTATATTATTGTCTGTGCTAATTGATGAATTATGTTGATACATGTAAGTTCTAATTGAAATCTGCATTTATAAACTATGTTATTCAACCAAATAAATAAAACATTATTCCTGTAACATCAACAAATATTAAATCTCGAAAAGTGACAACAAAGGTACACAACCTTCACACATTTTTCCGGTACGGTTTTCTATACACAACACACATTCTCCGGAGAACATGTTTGCACATATTGTTGAGGCAGAAGTCTGAACATGTCGTGCTACATAGAGTTCCATGCCATCCATCTAAGCATTCTGAAATATATCAGGATAGTCGTCTGAAGATTCGCTATTTTGTTATTATTTGTTTAATTATTTTGTTTATGTTCATATTCACACTTCAACTGAGTCTCTTGTGTAGCAGGATAATAGTTATACTTTTTTTCCTTAAGAATGTAGTCAACTGAATGCAAATATATTATGCCGACGTTCTATTTTCTTGGATATCATATTCCGACTTTGTAACGAATACGTTCAGTGATTTAAGAGCTTGCACTGAACGGTTGAAGAATTTAGCAACACCCGTTGGTAGTCAAGTCGTACGAAATAACCAATTCGTGTACTGCACATTGGACTCCAACATGGAAGTTAACAACAGCCGATCATTATTGTCAATTTCGCGTTGTAGGTTTCACTATCGACATAACTACAGACGACCACATCTAAATTATTCTTTTCAAACCCATGCACATTGTCAGTATGCCGTCCTGAAAACATAATCTGTTGTCAGTGTTTGCAGCTTTGTTGTGATGTCTGCGCCCTTCAGCCTGACACATCCGACTTCAGCATCGCCCACCCCCGTTCCGACAACTGTGATGTAGAGATTTACTGCTGATAACAGTATGCACCAGAGCATACATTCATAAACACTTATAATAATATGGGTATCTTGCAGATAAAGCTGTCATTAAGTGAAAGATTTGAACTCAAACGCAACTAGGTAAGACTTATGTAAACTGCATATAAATAGTACTTACGTAGAATAAATAATTTATTGATAAAAATGTATAATGAAACGTTGAAAATATGGTTTATATTCAAAGTTCAAAAGCCGTTGAGGGTTGGCATCACTGTACTCGATTTCCCATAGTGACACCGTCACTCTCAACAAGAGAAGAACTCATAATAACTCACTCTGTAGCTTCACGCGATAATTGACAGGGACCTCTGAAAATATCCACCTTGCAAGGAAGACGACACGAGCTGGATTCGAACCCTTGACCTCTTGAGCGCAATGCGAACAGCTTAACCACTACGCTACGGAGATTCCCGAACAGTTTTCTATTGTGATAATGACTACTGTCGTATATGTACCACATAGACCAATATCTTGTTCGTCAACGTAAAACAACTACAAAATGTGTATTCTTCGTAAGTATCATCTCTACTCACAATATGCATAAACATATACCGACATGTGTCATTTGTGCCATGAACGCAGATCTGACATATGAACGAGTATCGATGTGTCTCAGACGTATATGCTCCACTTCGTGCATGGCGTGATAAGCGTGGGATTCAGCAACACTAGAGATGTCTACCTTATGAGACGAATCATACACCTACTACAACCGAGCAGTTGAGACAGCACAATGCATACACATTCGAGTAGCATCTCAGATATACTCAACTAATGAGAACCTATGTTTGTGTCAATAAATAAATGCGCAGTTATGAGCTACCTGTTTCAATTTAAAGGTATTAAATAATTGTTATTTTATGCAGTGTCACCGTCAATATCAACAGCGTGGTACGCAGCATATCATTGACTTGTATATGGGTGTTACATAATACAAGTCGAATTGAAGAACACACAGGTGCATTCATACATACCTTTTTTACAAATAAATAACAATTTTCAAATGTTCTCAAGAATGAAAGAAAATAGTTGTATGTTAAAATATTTAATAATCAATATAATTTCTTGGCGATGTATTTCCTTTCTTCGCCTGTCATACCCTTGCTATGTAGCACATGATAACGACTATGCTTAAGAATGCTGGTTATAGATATATTGTCAAGTCAATGAAGAATATACATATCTGATACCAGTAAGCAATCACACTTTCGAGTTTCAAACAAAATAAATATTTTTGGATTCGTTATTATATGAAATTCATCAGCGATTTGATAGGGGGTAATCAGATCAAGAATAAAATAAACGTGTGCTCAACTACTGATAGTTCCCCATACCGCGTAAAACAAACGTGAGCTACAATACTGATAATTTCCCATGCCATGTACAATAAACGTGGGCTACAATACTGATAATTCCCCATGTCATGTACAATAAACGTGCGCTACAATACTGAAAATGCCCCATGCTGTGTACAATAAACGTGTGCTACAATACTGATAATTTTCCATGCCATGTACAATAAACTCGGGCTACATTACTGATAATTCTCCATATTACGTACGATAAACTAAGTGTGCAATAATGAACAGTGCAGAAGCCACATTCATTGGTGTGTCTGATGTCCCTCTTCTTCTTCTTTTGAGTTAATTCTCAAACTGGTTCTCTTTTGTATCCATATAATTTGACTACTCAGTTTCTAGTAGGAGGTAGTACAGAGAACGGAAATATGTTGCGATGTCTTTTTATTTGTTCGAGTGACCTGAGCCTTTCCATTGTTGGACTGTCCCTGGTCATGTGTATACTCAGAACGATGAGAACACATTTCTACTGGAGTATTGTTACTGTATCAGACAGCAGTACACAGTACCATCTTGATCTGTCGAACTCCATGAAAGATGTGGATCATGAACGTACGAAATAATGAGACTCATGTTTCATTGTTCATGTGTATAATGAAGATTGACATGTTGGATGTCAAGAGACGAGCGGCATTGTCAGATTAGAAGGATGTTCATCAAACGGTAGATAACTAGAACTGGCAGTTGATGATCTTCATCTTATTCTTCATTGTTCATTCTCAAACTCCCACTGGATATATCTTATCATATTCAATTCACATCTAACGTCTATACTGCTTATGCCAACTTTCTTGACATTATTGCCACTATTCTTTCCCCTTACCTCAACACAAATGTTTACTACAAACCTACTTATGCACATGGTTTTCTGCTATAAACGTCTTCTCATCCATATGTTTATCGCAACTCTCTTCCATTCCCCAAGCTACTTCGTCGCTTATATAGGGATGATGACGGCTTTCTTGATAAATCATTTGAGATGTTTGATTTTTTCGTAGATATTCGTTCCCTGGCAGTGTCCTTTCATCGGCATGTATCGTGTCCGTAACTTATCTCGACTTGATACCTTGACTAATACTTAGGGTATTTCATCTTGCTCTGATAGAGTTAAACTTGTCCGCACTTTTCATCCTCATAACTCTACAAACCGTGTGGTCGTGTTCAAGCAGCATTTTTTTTTCTCCAGTATGATTCTGAATATCGTGTCGCATTCCATAACTTTCCTAAGGTTGCCTATAGTCGTGCAAAAAGCTTAATGACATATTGGTCAACAGAAACCCCAGGTCTTGTGTTCCTGCTTACTTGGCACTATTCGTTGCAAAGGCAGTCGTTACTACACATGTCCATATGTAGTACATATACGCTCTGATTCATTTCACTATCGATGAAGTCTTTACATGTGAAATCTGTAATGTCCTTTACATGATCATGTGTAGACGTTCTGACAAAAAAATCTTATCTGTGAAATGGTCTTACGATTGAGTAACCACTTCTGTAGGAATCGTCAAGGCATAAAACGCAGAGAACCTACCTACCCTGTCACAACTTACTTCAATGGTGTTGGTCATCAGGGTGCCCTCAATATCTAGGTCACCGTCCTCATATTCTGCACATCGGATTGCAGATCTAGGTACGTTCTTGAAAGTCATTTTTTTTAGTCTGGTACCCTGAAGCATTTTTGGACTTATTTTCAAGCATTCATTTGTTTAAATGAGTGTTTCTGTGTTTCTTATTGTAGTGATATCCATGTTTTATTCAGTAATAATTTGTAAATGTGTTATTTACACATTTTCATCATAGCCCATCTTTCATCATATCCCGTCAAATTTTCAACAAAAACCCTTTTCCATGACTACATGTTTCCATATGCATCATTATCACCTTCAGCGTCGTGGTGTTTGCATGTCAATGATTTATCTATTGTATCTATAGTATAAACATTGTTTATACTTGTTCATAGTTGTTACTGTTTGTTTTGTATATTCTTGAGAAAGACCTGATGGCGTAAACGTTGAAAATGACTTGATTATTGTATTTTGTAAATTTTCTTTTTTTACTACTTATGACCCCTTAGTTTTAGCGATAATCCATCGGATTTAAGTGACACTTTCTAACACAATATGTTCTACGTAAGTTCTATTGTTTGTACCATAATGGCATAAACATTCTCACTGGTGGCCTGCAGTTGAAAGTTCAAAATGTTAGTATTGTATATATTGGTAAGACTTTAAAAACGACGTGTGTTATCTCGTGACAATAAGAAATATAAGACTAGAGGCAAATCGATCCATCTACAATAACTCAATGTAATGTGCATGTGTTTTCCTATGATGGTGATGTTCCTCCATCGTAATCGACGATGACCAAAAACTCAACCATAATAATAATAAAATTACGTAATAAAAATAATAAAGTTAACGAGTTTTCCTATAACACACATTGTAATGCTAGTGCCCAATGACAATCACTGATATAGTCAAATACACCATTGAAGGATTGAAATACCATTATCCAGTAGATCACATATCGCAGATGGCATGAATCTATGTGTTATATTGTAATGTACATTTACCGTCGCAAACTGATCCGCGATAGTTTCTTGTACACGCGCATGTTCCATCTACTGTGTCGCAAGTATCAATACATCCATTGGAACATGCAGTGCAGTTCACTGGTGTGCCATACGTACCCGGGAAGCATTCTAAAATCAAGATGTAAATGTATGTTATCTGATTTCAACACATACGTAAATTAAATAATTGTGAATAAAGTTAAGTGCTTTAAGTTTATTTTGTGTTCTTCATGTTACGGCGATGTTTAGTTCGCTCTCATATAATTCATATTCTCTCTCTCTCTCTCTCTCTTTCTAGCTAAATGTCGTTCTTGATATGTTTTTATTTTTAGATAAAAACCTGCGTTTTATCGTCGTCAAAAGATAAACTAAATCGTAAAGTAAGTAATTGCGAAGGACTAGTTTACCATTAACCAGGAGATCGTTTATAGTAGACGGGCATAACTATATCTTTAGATTATAATGTACATTTACCGTCACAGCGTGGTCCATGATATCCAACCTTACAGGTACAAGTTCCATTTTTTTTATCACATGTTGCAATGCATCCGGGAGAACATATAATGCAAGGCAATACATCACCATATGTGCCGGGTGCACATACTACAAACAAGATATACATATATATTAGTTGACGTACACTGATAAATCAATGAAATAAACATGAAATAAATACATTGCCGAAATTTCAATCAATGTTATTACAATATGACGTTGTTTAGCAGTATAGATATCTCGCTCTTCTCTCTTTAGTTATCTCTCTCTCTCTCTCTCTATTTCTCTCTGTCTGAGTAAATACATCATTGTTAGATACATGCCTGATGAACTATGCATCTCTGCAGTAAAGCGTATGACAAATCCGTATCTCCATAACTGATTGTCTATCATGCAGCATTATAGTTAGAAGTAACTATAACAAAATGAAGTTTAACCACTTGAACGACGAACGTGATCTGACAATTGACAGCTTCTGCGATTTGTTGGAGGTGAGGGGTTTAATAAAGCAGTCTCAAGTGGTACTAACGTAAGGGATGAATGTTCTAGTGTCGGGTAACAACACTAAACAAGAAATGGGTGGCTGGGGTAACACAGGGAAAATACGAAAATGAGTAAAAATAGGTGTATGTGTTGCCAAAATAAGTATAAAAGAGCCTAAAAATAAGAAACAGTAATAGATGACGTGTCGACTTAGGTCTTCATCAGGATACAAACTAGCAACATGCAATACATATTGCAATTGAAAAAAAAATCATAATGTAAGAGAAGAGCAAAGAAGCTTTTACGAGATATCAGATGAGAGAGATAGATAGAATGAGATACAAATACGGGAAGAACAGACTAGATAAAGAAAAAGCCACATACCACATTTAACATAACACTAGGATGAAAAGATGGATAGTGGAGAGAGACGTGTCTTGTGAGCAAATAATAATAATAGGGAATTACAATGATGATACATGCAGTTGAGATGAGGTAAATATTAGTAATAAATGTAACTATAAAACGGGTAACGTAGACGTTCAGATAAGATGCTTGAAATAAATGTGCCAATACACGTATTACTGAAGGTCGAAAGTGGCAACAATAGCCGATGAATGGACAAAGCTTAAGTATTAAGCTGACCATTTGTCTGTTTGTTAAATGGGGGATGAAAATCTCCTAGTTGAGGCACCCCTTTCAACCAAGGCAGAAGTATATGTTGGTAATATCCGGCTGTATCAGCTTTTATCTAAGAGTGGCCTAATGGTCTGGATATTTGGAAAACCGTGCGTGCTATTGCAAAAAAGTATTTATATTTAATGTTTATTTCTGGCCAATATGCATTTTATCTAAGTGTGACCATATGATCTGGGGGAATTGAGAACATTGAGCTGACCAGGTGGTAAAGTTAGGTTATATAGCAGACATATCAAAGTTTCCCACCCCTAGAAAGATGCGGGAGGAGGCGGGAAAATTATCCTTGGCAATAAGAGGGAATACAATCGGACATAGGCCAAATCAAGAAGGACAGGGAGTTCAGAAAACGCGCATCAATACAAAAAAAAGAACATAAGCGTAAGGCTTAGAAGCAAAAGAAGAGAAGTGAGTAGGAGTATCAATGACGCGAACCAAATGACCGATAGAAGCAGATGAAAGAGATGATCATGCTGAGAGAATTAGGAGATTAAAAAGGGGTAAAAAAAGAGGCGATGAAGAAGTGAAGTGAAAGTTGTAGATTGACGTAGGCCTAAAATCTAAAACATATATATTTCACACAATTAAGACATGTGGAACTGGGAGGGACCCATGGGATGAAGAGGTTGCACGGCTAGGAAGGCTGGATGAAGCCGCCATGGAACAGATCGTCGTAAGAAGGTTTCCAAAAATACGCTGATATAGAGAGGCGTTTGAAGAGGTGATGAAGAAAAATCACAAGTGTAGGTGGAGAGTAAACACAGAGGAAACGAAAGCTGTGGCTATAGGAAGCAAACCCAGAACTGAAACCAAAGCATGTGAAATGGTTTGAAGACTCAAGGGGAACATGGGTATCGGTTGTCGTAGGTGACTACTGGTGTAATCAGACCACCATGTCGTGGTCGGTGTAGGTAGATGTGACAGAAGAGCCCATGACATATAACGTCAGATGGACAAAGCCCACAATCTCCATGACAAGTACATTTTAGGCCAGGTGTTGGAAAATGAAACCGCGTGCATAAACAGGAGATGATATAAGGATGAACTAGACGCACATTGCAACCCATATCTGAGTATTGCTCGCTCTGTACAATAGCTTATCTATAAGGACCAGCCCAACGGACAGAACATTTTATTCACAGTTCCTGAGTGCGGATCATGCACCATGCGGAGAAAATGTCAGATGAAACGAGGTTCATGTCTGTGTTATACCAACCGTACGTGTCAAACCGTTTGTAAGATTTGCTCGTAATACACGCTGGATACAAAAAAAGACATACGTCGGACCACTGCTTCGAAGCAATCCTAATCATGTGTAGCTGGATGCTACAAACATAGCATGGTCGTAAAGGGGGAGGGGGGACTGGGTGTCGTGGTCAGTTAAACTCCATATGATAGATTGCTGTAAGGGTAGCCGATCCTATTAGGAAAAGGAAGACCAGCCAGAACGTAGCCTAAATCAATGGCAGGCACAAACATATGTAGTAGAGGCCAGGTAGAGGCTAAATGAGGCGCTCACGGGCCACTGTAATTATCTTAACTATCCATAGTGCCCACCTATTGTTTGGTTATATGTGTTATATGGATTTTTCTTTCTATGGTCTGTTCTTACCGCAATTACCTCTCTCTCTCTCTCGGTCTCGCTCTCTCATATAATATGTCGTGCAATCCTCATGTGCTCTACTCTCATTATGATTTTGTGTGTATAATATTCAATGTATTTTGCTTGTTTGTGTTCTGATAAAGACATATTAGTCGAAACGTCGTATGCCACTGTGTCTCGTTGTTCTGCTGTTTATGACTTTATAAATTCATTTTGACACTTACGTAACAGCTTTGAAATATAATCCGACGCGATGTCTAGAGGTAACTTCCACTGAAAATGTGCAGTAATAAGTCTATTGTCTATTGTCTTTACCAAGGTGAATGATTGTTGATCGCATTCACACTTGCCAATAAGCGTAGGGATGGTATCTTAAGCTGTCATTTCAAGGTCATATGTGCAGTAATAAGTGGTACAATGTAAACATGTGTAGTGTGTGATACAATGAAGAGATGTATGTATTAATACGTATTTCCATTCATGCATCTCTCCTTCGCTATATATATATATGTATATATATATATATATATATATATATATATATATATATATATATATATATATATTTATATATATAGGCACATAGTACGGATGTCATAGTTCTACATGCCTATCGGCCTGCTTGCTAGGGATTGCAGGTCTTGTGCAAATATGCCTGTTGATTTTAATTCATTCATAAATGTTCTTCTGAACGTTGTTTTTGGTCTTCCCTGTTTTCTTTTTCCCCATCTGGTGTCCAATTGAATGTTTGTTGTGAAATTATGTCTTCCGTCATTCTAAGTACGTTGCCGATGTGTCCAGAGGCGTTTTCTGATGATGTTAGCCACGTATTCTTGTTTTGTCTCCTCTATAAGTATGTCCTTTGATTTGAAGTCTTTTCAATTAGTATGTGTGATTTTTCTGAGGCATCTATTCTCGAAGGCAACTAACTTCTTATCCATTATTACGGTAGATTTCCAACTTTCACATTCATTTTGATACACACACTTGATAAATCAGCATCTCTACCTCGCGTTTTCTTCCGTATTACTATTCTTCTTTTACCAATGACATCATCGTTATACCATATGCATGTTATTGTAATGCCGTTTAGAAAAGAATGTCAATGTTAACCTTTTTTTTTTACTAGTATGACGTCATATATTACATACTATCACATCGACACTTACCGTCCTCACATTTTTCTCCAATGTGATCACCAAGACACGGATAACATGATCCATTATAATAATGACAGTTGCCCTGCTCACAAAACGGACTGCACTGTGATGAACAGTTGAATCCATAAAATCCAGGAGAACATCCTTGAGTGCAGACACCAGTAATATAATTGCATATTTCAGTTGCAGTACAGTTGCACAGTTTATTACACTCAAGTCCGTACATGAGGTCGGGACACGCTGGATCTACATGGAAAGTCGGTAATTCAGTAGAAAACTAATTACGCATGGAAAAAACACACCAATAAAAGCGATATTATTATAATGTCACGAGAAGATATTATAATTGCTACTAGGTAATAATTGTAGTGAAGATAAGAAACAAAATATGATAACAGATCTGATAAGTTGCGGCATATCTACATACACATCCTGTTGCAGCTCATACAGCCCGATTTCATGAAACATAACAAGAATCAATGCTGGTATCAGTATTTTGAGATATTTCTTTAACAAAGCATATTACATGTTATTCAAAGCACGCTGCTAGGGATCCTACATGCTTTGGTCATAGGGAAGAGTGGATATCTACTCCGCCCACAAATCAGACTCTACGTAAGTTGCAGGGGAACACGATTACTTCATTGGATAAACATTTAGGGCAAGAACTGACGATATCTGTAGAAAATGATTTAATTATTGACAAGTATTGATCATATATTCGTCATCAAGGACATGATTGGGCGTTTTTTATACGTTCCACCGGTAGAAAAATTGTCAAACAGTACAATGGTAATTTCACTAGAATCAGGGTCATTATTATGCAGAAGACATGACCACTTTCATGCCCGATACTATATGACCCATTTTGTTTATGCAATCTAAGCGATTTAATACATATAATCCACACAATATAAGCATGATTTGTCCTCCGACAATGGATAGACGTATTAACAGAATATCTATCATAAGTCATGACGATGATGTGGTTATGATGACGTCCATACACTGGGGAACACGATCACATTGCCAATAGGTAAATCAATTATTTGATTCTGCACATTTACAGCATTAGGAATCCACTCCGCTCAGAAAATCTTTTCAGTTATAATCAGTGTCGGAAACAAAACTGTTGTAGATAACGAAAGAGTCCACAAAGAGACAAATAATGGACATTCGAAAATATTGATACGTCAGTATCCAAGTGCACCAACCAGTTGTTTTAAACGGTGATGGGATCACATATTTCTTTGTCCGGTGTGAAATAATTATAACCTGTAGACATACCACATACCATCGCAAGATTTACACAATCACTATATTACATTATACGTTAAACATTGTATCAGTAGTAACTGTTCCAGTCTTATATCTGACATAGAAACATGGACATCTGAACTTCCCTACCGTCTACAATACCGTATCACTGACAACCCTCTTATGTACTCCTGTGCCGATACATCATCCATACTCTGAAAATACAACGTTATGTCTTCATGGCAGTCAACACAATCATATACATAATAGTGTCCGTCTCATTCCGTCCTGGCAATTCACCTCAGTCCCCTCCCCCCACTCCACCCATCTTAACACTGAGGTTGTCTGAATTCCGCCTGACGTGAATATTTTTGATTGTGAGATGACTATCCTCAGCAAACGGCTTACATTTATACAAATGAGTACCTATATCATCGCTATACTTGTATGGGGGGATTTATATATGTATATATACTTGTATACTTGTATAAATGTACGTAGGAAATAAAGTAGAGATGTGTGCAGGAGTCCAGGAGCCATTGCTTTCAATAGTGAAATGACGAAAACTAGCATGGTTTGGACATGTATGCAGGCATGATTCCTTGTCAAAAACAATACTGCAGGGAACTGTCGTGGGTGGAAGAAGCAGAGGAGGACAAATAAAGACATGGACAGAAAACATCAAGGAATGGACAGGGCTAGATATTTCCACACTCATCCGCATCGCTGAGGATATAATTCGCTGGAGGACTCTGTGTGATGAAGCATCCAATGCGGTACCCATACGATCCTGAAGGGTTATGGGTTTATTGATGCGGGGCATACTACCGTTCCATCGTCGCTTGCGCCTGCAGATCCAGTTTCTGGACAGTGTATCGTTTAAGTAGTTATCTGACAAGGATGACATATTCTCTCACAATGCCACCTGAAACCATAACTGGACACCTAAGCATGGTGCATGACGGGCCCCTGTCCCCTACATTGAGGACAAACATCGTGACATCCATCGTCTCAACTGCACTTGCCTCAGGCGTTCCTCAATCTCCTTGGACATGGTCTGCGCCCAAAGGAACTTGACAGCCACAATTGTCACCACGCAGAATAGTATATGGAACTCTGTTATCACCTGGCGTAAGGAACACAAGGTCATGTCAGCTGTCGAATTTGATGTTCTACTCAGTTTACCATTGTGCACGGCCAATAAATGCACACACGACAATACTGTAGACCAAAACGGCACAGTCTCCTACACCGTCAATGCTTGATAGTTGCAAACTGCCTGCCCACTAAAGCTGCCTCAGTAAAATCATTGGGAAAGACGCAGGGTAGCATGTATTGTCACTCTATGTTGTCCAACATTCACAAGCATTTCAATCCTGACAGACCTATTTGTTTTCTACGAACAGTATCTCGTACCTCCTGCTTAGTGTCTAGCAAAAGTTATTGCAGCTAATCCCTACATTGCTGAAAGATACTACCCATTCCGTATCTACCATGGCCTAGGTTTCGCTGTCCCCGTCTCACACGCATAACTTGTTTCTAGATAATTTCTGCTCTTTGTACACTGCATACATCAGTGACTATCTTCACTATCATTCACCGTGTGAAGCCTGTACACAATCTTACTCTTCTTAATTCGATGTACACATATTCACAGTACTCATGGTCACCAGGATGTGTCCCAATTATGTTTGATTTTCCATCTTTCACCGTGAGAACCAGGTAGGGGAATCATATGTTAGACGATTATCAATGCCATTGCATATGGATCGATTATGAGATCACCAAAACGTTCATGTCAGAGGTTCAACCGTCACGCTTCATACTCTCCATCAACACCTTTCATCGGGACCTCAAATTCGCATTCGCGAGAGCTACCTCAACAACAAACACTCTTGCTGTATATATCAGCTTTAAACTCTACTGTCTTAGCATATCGGTACAAAACAATCCGACTAACGCCCATATTTCCACCACTAAAGCTACTCTTATCCCTCTAACTGTCGCGTTTCACTGCCATTGCGTCGTATGTGTAATAAAGCGGATGACTTTCTCTACAAACTCATGTATATGATTTAATTCTTTCACTGTCGTATATACCCATACATGGACCTCAGGTATCGGTGTGGGTGTGCTGCGTCTCTGGCAAGGATATCCTCAAGAACACTCAGTGCTCTTCATTCAATGACAGGGTCAAATGTATTCTGACATCGCACTCTCATAGCTACTCTCTCCACCATGTCCTACTAAGGCACTTCCCTCATCTTTGTTCGGACGCGTGATGTTTTCTATGACTCCGTTCCCTTCTGGATTCTTAACGCGTGACAAGATCCTTAGGAATTTATTTGTCTTGAGTCCTGATTGAGCATGATATTCGAAATAATTGCGGTAACATCAGTTTTAAGCGTATTAGATGTTACAATTTTGTATTATTTGTATTACTGATTGGTATTACTATTATGGTTAGGTTTTTGGTCATCGTCGATTACGACAGACGAACATCATCAGATGTTACAACAGTGACAATATCAACCAGTCCATGTATTTTAATTCCTCAAAGCCACCTTCACCAACGAAAACACGTTTCATGTGTTTCTTTACGATATCTAATCCATACTCTTTGAACGTTGCACCATGAAGTGTACAGTGAGATTTGAAGGTGGCTCGTACTCATGTTTTGTGAACAAATGTACATCAACAAACCAGACATGCACTTTTGTTGTTGCTCATTATGTCAATGACACGGGCCATGGGATTGACATTGATATTCATATGACGTCATTTACTCGTGCATATCAGATGACGTCCGTGACACCCTTGAAAACAACTTAATTTTTATATATATATATATAATATTATATTACAGTATATTTATATGCTGTGACCCTTGTTTGCCCTGCGTGGTCAGAGGTATAAGAGTTCTCGGAACATGGTTTTCTTGTATGCTGTGTGTAAGCTTGTTCAGGTGACGTATTTGATTTCTGTAAACCATTATTTTCTTGGTTTGCCCATGACTTTATAGCCATGATGTATATGTGTCATGGCCATCTGTGGCGTGCTGTCTGATGGTAGTCTGGACGTGTGTGAAAATTACGTGATCTGTTGTCTTTTGATGTGTTCTAATACTGCTATTGCTTTGGTTGTATCTGATATTATTGTTTCTAATTCTATATTTTAATGCCACTCCGATTATTCTTCGTGGCCATGGCATTTCTGCTGTCACTGTTTTTCTTTTGGCTTGTGCTGACATTGTCAAGGATTGGCACTGGTAGCACATTCATGGGATAATAATAGTCTTGTATGATGCAACTTTAATGTAAACACTTACATTTTTGTTCTTACAAAGACGTGTCATATGTCCTAGGGTCACGTGTGTTTTGTTGCATCTATTTTGTATCTTCTTACTGTTTTTCTATGCATTTGATATAATGCGTCCTAAGTAAATGAACCCTTTAACTTGTTTAAGGTGTTTGTTAACGATGGCGATATGGATATGTCTTTCTGTCTTTGCTATTGTCACATTTTCGGACTTTCCAATTTTATTTTAATCATCTTCATGTTGAGTTTTTGACATGTTGCGTGGTGTCTGTTCATATGTTCTTGCAATTGTTCTTCTGATGTCGCTAGTAGTAACTGGTCATCTGTTATATATGTATATATATATATATATATATATATTTGAGTGTGTGTCTTGGTGTGTAGATATACGCAAATAATCATCTGTTGCGATTGACACCTTTGGGATACATGACATTCAGTCGCATGAATGATTTCATGTTATGCAGTAATGTTACTGTCTTGTTTCACCAATATGTCAGTATGTATTATCTATTTTTTTCCAATTCATATGTGATCATCTAGTTGTAACCTTTCCGCGTTGTATCCATATTTTCCCAACCGAAGACTGATATTTCCAATGTCGGGCCATTGGCGCAAATAGAACAGCGACACAGCACATTTTCGTTCTTTAGACTTCATCCTGCTTGATATATAGTAGAGGTATTGTCCTGCTACAAAAGTGATCCAGTGAGTGTGTGAGAGTGGACATTACACAAGAATAAACTATTCATAAAGTGATTTGTCATGTGAACTTCAATAGTGTCATTATTACAAGCTGTTTTTAAATATTTAGTTGTGATAATGGCGCGCAGTCGAAACGTTGATTTGTTTGTGGTATTATATGTGTTCCTAGTGATTAACGAAACGTCATTACCATTTTAGAAACTTTGTGATTTGGATTTGAGTTGTGCTGCAATGAGTAAATATAATGCTATATTTCATAAGTTAACTGTGACATAAAAGAAACTGTACGATGTTCCTATGGATCTATGCAATTCACCAAACACTACAATAAAAGTAATGTGATATATGGTATACCGTGTGTGTTTAATATAATATGTCTCATATACCGATATACAAACACTCGATATTCAAACAATGATACAATGATGGATTGAAAAAAATATATGAACTATTATAGTCGGATAAATGGCGAAATGTGTGGGGTGGGGAGGAGTGGGTGGTGTAATTACGCGCAGACATGTAAAGTGATACATGATAATGTTAACATAGTTCATATACCAAACATGGTTCATATACCAAACATAGTTCATATACCACACATGGTTCATATACCAAACATAGTTCATATACCAAACATAGTTAATATACCAAACATGGTTCATATACCAAACATAGTTCATATACCACACATGGTTCATATACCAAACATAGTTCATATACCAAACATAGTTAATATACCAAACATGGTTCATATACCAAACATAGTTCATATACCAAACATAGTTCATATACCAAACATAGATCATATACCAAACATAGTCCATATACCAAACATAGTTCATATACCAAACATGGTTCATATACCAAACATAGTTCATATACTAAACATGGTTCATATACCAAACATGGTTCATATACCAAACATGGTTCATATACCAAACATAGTTCATATACCAAACATGGTTCATATACCACACATAGTTAATATACCAAACATAGTTCATATACCAAACATGGTTCATATACCAAACATAGTTCATATACCAAACATAGTACATATACCAAACATAGTTCATATACCAAACATAGTTCATATACCAAACATAGTTCATATACCAAACATGGTTCATATACCAAACATAGTTCATATACCAAACATAGTTCATATACCAAACATAGTTCATATACCAAACATAGTTCATATATCAAACATAGTTCATATACCAAACATAGTTCATATACCAAACATAGTTCATATATCAAACATAGTTCATATACCAAACATAGTTCATATAGCAAACATAGTTCATATACCAAACATAGTTCATATACCAAACATAGTTAATATACCAAACATAGTTAATATACCAAACATAGTTCATATACCAAACATAGTTCATATACCACACATGGTTCATATACCAAACATAGTTCATATACCACACATGGTTCATATACCAAACATAGTTCATATACCACACATGGTTCATATACCAAATATAGCTTATATACCAAACATAGTTCATATACCACACATAGTTCATATACCAAACATGGTTCATATACCAAACATAGTTCATATACCAAACATAGTTCATATACCAAACATAGTTCATATACCAAACATAGTTCATATACCAAACATAGTTCATATACCAAACATAGTTCATATACCAAACATAGTTCGTATACCAAACATGGTTCATATACCAAACATAGTTCATATACCAAACATAGTTCATATATCAAACATAGTTCATATACCAAACATGGTTCATATACCAAACATAGTTCATATACCACACACGGTTCATATACCAAACATGGTTCATATACCAAACATAGTTCATATACCAAACATGGTTCATATACCAAACATGGTTCATATACCAAACATGGTTCATATACCAAACATGGTTCATATACCAAACATGGTTCATATACTAAACATAGTTCATATACCAAACATAGTTCATATACCAAACATGGTTCATATACCAAACATAGTTCATATACCACACATGGTTCATATACCACACATGGTTCATATAACAAACATAGTTCATATACCACACATGGTTCATATAACCAAACATAGTTCATATCCCACACATGGTTCATATACCAAACATAGTTCATATACCACACATGGTTCATATACCAAACATAGTTCATATACCACATATGGTTCATATATCAAACATAGTTCATATACCAAACATGGTTCATATACCAAACATAGTTAATATACCAAACATGGTTCATATACCACACATGGTTCATATACCAAACATAGTTCATATACCACACATGGTTCATATACCAAACATAGTTCATATACCAAACATAGTTCATATACCAAACATGTTCATATACCAAACATAGTTCATATACCATACATGGTTCATATACCAAACATGGTTCATATACCAAACATAGTTCATATACCAAACATGGTTCATATACCACACATGGTTCATATACCACACATGGTTCATATACCAAACATAGTTCATATACCACACATGGTTCATATACCAAACATAGTTCATATACCACACATGGTTCATATACCAAACATAGTTCATATACCAAACATAGTTCATATACCAAACATGGTTCATATACCAAACATAGTTCATATACCAAACATGGTTCATATACCAAACATGGTTCATATACCAAACATGGTTCATATACCAAACATGGTTCATATACCAAACATAGTTCATATACCACACATGGTTCATATACCAAACATAGTTCATATACCAAACATAGTTCATATACCACACATGGTTCATATACCAAACATAGTTCATATACCAAACATAGTTCATATACCAAACATGGTTCATATACCAAACATAGTTCATATACCAAACATGGTTCATATACCAAACATGGTTCATATACCAAACATAGTTCATATACCACACATGGTTCATATACCAAACATAGTTCATATACAAAACATAGTTCATATACCAAACATGGTTCATATACCAAACATAGTTCATATACCAAACATGGTTCATATACCAAACATGGTTCATATACCAAACATAGTTCATATACCAAACATGGTTCATATACCACACATGGTTCATATACCACACATGGTTCATATACCAAACATAGTTCATATACCACACATGGTTCATATACCAAACATGGTTCATATACCAAACATGGTTCATATACCAAACATGGTTCATATGCCAAACATGGTTCAAATACCAAACATAGTTCATATACCACACATGGTTCATATACCAAACATAGTTCATATACCAAACATAGATCATATACCACACATGGTTCATATACCAAATATAGTTCATATACCACACATGGTTCATATACCAAACATAGTTCATATACCAAACATAGTTCATATACCAAACATGGTTCATATACCAAACATAGTTCATATACCAAACATGGTTCATATACCAAACATGGTTCATATACCAAACATGGTTCATATACCAAACATAGTTCATATACCACACATGGTTCATATACCAAACATAGTTCATATACCAAACATAGTTCATATACCAAACATGGTTCATATACCAAACATAGTTCATATACCAAACATGGTTCATATACCAAACATGGTTCATATACCAAACATAGTTCATATACCAAACATAGTTCATATACCACACATGGTTCATATACCAAACATAGTTCATATACCAAACATAGTTCATATACCACACATGGTTCACATACCAAACATAGTTCATATACCACACATGGTTCATATACTAAACATAGTTCATATACCAAACATAGTTCATATACCAAACATAGTTCATATACCAAACATAGTTCATATATCAAACATAGTTCATATACCAAACATAGTTTATATACCAAACATAGTTCATATACCAAACATAGTTCATATACCAAACATAGTTCATATACCAAACATAGTTCATATACCAAACATAGTTAATATACCAAACATAGTTCATATACCACACATGGTTCATATACCAAACATAGTTCATATACCAAACATGGTTCATATACCAAACATAGTTCATATACCAAACATGGTTCATATACCAAACATGGTTCATATACCAAACATAGTTCATATACCACACATGGTTCATATACCAAACATAATTCATATACCAACCATAGTTCATATACCAAACATGGTTCATATACCAAACATGGTTCATATACCAAACATGGTTCATATACCAAACATAGTTCATATACCACACATGGTTCATATACCAAACATAGTTCATATACCACACATGGTTCATATACCAAACATAGTTCATATACAAACATAATTCATATACCATACATAGTTCATATACCAAACATAGTTCAAATAATATTATTATACTGACAAGGAATCAGAGCAGTAATAAAACTTGATTAATTGATCAACAGAATAATAAACTGCATGCTCTTCAGCTTAAAGCATACTAATGACCATACAAAGATGAAGAAGTAGCGCATGCGGTTGCCAACCATGCAACAGAAAACCTTAGTAGCTGACACGCTCTTATATTGAGGTTATCTTCTTATATAATCTTCATGGCACATCATCTTTACAATCCCGTAATCGCAACCGTCGATAACAGTTACCATGTTGTTCCGACTGGCCGATGTTGTGCTTGGACTAGAATTGTGACCTGATATCGACGTCTGTTTCGGCGGAATTAGACTCGAAACACCATCGAGTCGGATGGCTGCAGGAACAGAGGGCGGAGCACTTATGAGAATGCCTTACGTGAGGTCAGTTTCTAATAAAAAAATCAAGATGAAGAAATAGGTTATTCTTGGGAATTCCATATAAATTATTTAGTAAAATGTATATTTCGTACCATACACATTCAATATGACATGCATCATTTTCTGAGCTCACGTTGGCACATACATTCCGAAAAAATTGTTTTCAATCCGTGACAATAGTCTACGTGTGTCGACAAGCTGGTGTGCAAGAACATTAACTCCACGACAGACTAGCTGGTGTATTAAATAGTTGGGACATTATAAACAAAGTATTGGCTTAATGATTTTAATGTTCCTTTGGGAACAAGACGAGCTATTAATTGAATCCGTGTTTATGAAACTGCATCTTTGAGCGCGGTGCTGTAGATATTATGTCTCATTTTAGATTGATAAATAAAGTGTGATGTTTTATACGACTAATATAACAAAGATGTCATACGATCAGTTGCTACATGCTGAATTAGGAGGACCGACTAGTAACGGTATGATAGTTCCATGAGTAAGGATACTAGTTTTCGATACATTACCTTAGTAACACATATATATATACATACCACCATACGCGGAAACATCACACAGAGAAAGCCATGCATCTGGAGATTGTAGTGATCGCATGATTGTTATTTGAACGATGGGTACATGCGTTTCAAGATAAACTCTATCGAAAGGGTAGTCTGCTTTAAGAATAACAGAGATGTTCAATTGGTCTTGACTACTCATCAATATCATACGAGCCCCATCTAATTGACGCCTAAAACCTGCAGGATACAAATAATAATACAGATTGACAAATATCGTTGTAATGAAAATGATGTAGTTATAAACGCATTGTGTCATACAAGTGCTATGCATGCAATCTCAAACTCCTGCATATTAGCATGATTCAGTTTGAATAAAGGAATCCTTTGTTTCATCATGATGTATGGCTTAACTGTTAAATGTTTTCCATTCGGACTGAAACATCCGACATTAAGATTGCCTAATACACATCACTTAGAATAGTAAAAAAAAAATAAAGTAATCCATATCATTTATTAATGCAGTTAAGGGTGTGAGATATTAGTAATCTCTGTGGAGATCATCCTTCCAGGATAACAATATATGTATTGTGTTATAATTTACAAGTACATTTCTAACAACAGGAATATGTAGAATGTGCCATTTGTATATTGCTTTCTTTTATGACTTCATCAACATTCCTGAAGGGAACTCCAAGTTTTGACGGTACTGTGACTGTTAGAATGTTCGTTAGAACGCAACCGATATTAGATGAACAGATATAAGATTTCTATAACAGTACGAGATGCGAATACATTTGTCTAGAACTTCATCAGATAAACATATAACATTTATACAAGCCTACCTGATAAACATATATAACATGTATATACATCTACTAGAAATACATATATAAAAAGCATATAGACTACCAGAAAATAAACCATATAAAATGTATATACGTCTACCAGAAATAAACATATATAAAATGTATTTAAGTCTACCCATATATACGCTGTTTATAATGCTAACAGATGCACATCCATAAGATGCTTATAAATTTGTCAGATGAACACACATAAGATCATTATAAATTTGCCAGATGAACACACACATACGATTCTTATAATTTTGCCAGATGAACAAACACATAAGATGCTTTTAATTTTGCCATATGAAAAAACACATAAGATGCTTATAATTTAGTCAGTGAACACACACACATATGATGCTTATAATTTAGTCAGATGAAGACACATAAGATGCTTATAATTTAGTCAGTGAACACACACATATGCTGCGTATAATTTAGTCAGATGAAGACACATAAGATGCTTATAATTTAGTCAGTGAACACACACATATGCTGCGTATAATTTAGTCAGATGAAGACACATAAGATGCTTATAATTTAGTCAGTGAACACACACATATGATGCTTAAAATTTAGTCACATGAAGACACATAAGATGCTTATAATTTAGTCAGTGAACACACACATATGATGCTTATAATTTAGTCAGATGAAGACACATAAGATGCTTATAATTTAGTCAGTGAACACACACATATGATGCTTATAATTTAGTCAGATGAAGACACATAAGATGCTTATAATTTAGTCAGTGAACACACACATATGATGCTTATAATTTAGTCAGATGAAGACACATAAGATGCTTATAATTTGTTCAGTGAACACACACATATGATGCTTACAATTTAGTCAGATGAAGACACATAAGATGCTTATAATTTTGCCAGTGAACACACACATATGATGCTCTTAATTTTGCCAGATGAAAACACACATAAGATGCTTAAATTTTTGCCAAATGAACACACATATGATATAATTCTGTCAGATGAACACGCATAAAATGCTTATAATTTTGCCAGATGAACACACATATGATTATTATAATTTTTCCAGATGAACATACACATACTATTTATAATTTTGCCAGATGAACACACACATAAGATGTTTATAATTTTGCAAGATGAACAGACATGCGATGCTTATTCGTTTGCCAGATTAACACAAATAAGATGCTTATACTTTTGACAGCCGTCAGAAAGATCAATTTGACACAATATAGCCATTTGTGATCAATTTCTGGCAATCATACACCTAAATATCATGTTCTTCATGCATTTTTCTGCCTGTTTTGTTTTATCGATATTCGTATGTGTATCTTTTCTGTGCATGTTGTTTCAAGTGAGATACTGAGTGTTTACACATCTGTGCTGCCGTCTATATTTAGCACGTCGGATTTATTATTTTAAAAATATAACATATAATACATTTTCATACATCGTTGTTAGTTAGCCGTTTTTTCACCAATACTGCATTCCGTACATGTCCAACAGTATACGCATCTCACTTTGTTTTCACCATTATGTATTGTCTGACAGTTCTAGTTCTGTGCTGGTTTAAGAACATTCTTCTATGGTTTAAGCAGATACCATTTCTGGCAATGACTTATTTCTATCCCAGTTCATCTATTTTGGACATGGAAACATAATCATTCCCTCATTAATGTCACGGGCTTGTATGTTTTCTAAAACGAAAAAAAATACATTTTGTCAAATCATTGATGTTTTCTGACCATGGTATTCCTGTTGTTCATTTTATTCTTAACTCTGCCTGTACATTGTAATATATTTTATTTTGGACCAATGTGTATGCTGTCATAAATGTCCACACCGTGCAAGTTCTCGTTGCTTCACTGTTGGTTGCTGATCCAGCGTTCCATGGGATCATGCCTTTGATCCAATGTCATTAAATGTCATTTTATTTCTGGAAAGTCTGTGGATTTTCTGCCCACTCCGGAAAGAGCCAGAGAATAACTATCACACATCCAGGAAGGTAGATGTCAACCTATGCACTGCTCCGAGTCGTTGTAGCCAAGATAGAGTTCACTGTGCTCATTCCCCGCAACCAATTGCCTACTGGTTATGCCGAACTTCTCTATTGCTCTAGGCATACAAACAAATGTTCAAATCAAAAGGATCATCACGTCATGAGTCACTGTGCCTCTATGATGGGTCTCAGCCATATGAAAAACAGTTATGTCCAGTTTCCTCCCCCTCAGTGCTGTACAGTATAAATTGCATTATGTGTCTCTGACTCCCTCTCAACCACAGAGGTTGCATACATATATTATTCTTCTTCTGCGTTAGTTCTCAAACTCCTGCATATTAGCAGGATGTAGTCCGGAGAAGGGAACGCGTTGTGTCATGGTTTACAACATTGCTGCGATATATGCGCCTTTCGGTCTGACACATACGACTTAAAAAATGATGTGGGCTATGGCCCTATAATGAGTTTCGCAGAACTAATATGGTACTGTGTATGTGAATGACTGTAATTGAATTGTCATGTCTGTAGTAAGCGTCCACCTATCATAAACATACAGAACATTAGGAAGCACTTGTGAGATTTGAATTTAGATTTTCATTCTAAAATTGGCGTTACTGTTCAACATTCAACTTAGTCTTGACATATAAACTAAAACATTTCGAGATAAATCTCTAATTCAAATGTGTATTTTCCATCACTACACATACATGATCCGAGGTATTTGATATGATCAACATCCTCGATATTTTTTCGTGACATTGTAGGCACATTTAAAATATACCGGTGGCATACGTGAACTCTTGTTACGTTCCAGATCACATAACTGCAGGTGGCACTAAGACACTGGCAATGTATGAACCATATGTCTCTGAGGCACAACAGAGCATTACAGTTGACAATAAAGGGACTTCTCTCGTGACACGCTGAGTAAATGAGACTGCTCAACACGTCTATTCCTTCATGAAAAATGTACACTTTGACAATATACAATATCATAGGACTTCCTACGGTTCTACAAAATGTGAGGGATGAACACACAGTTATAATGATGCGGAACATAGAGTTGTGTAAGGAGTAGTGAAACAAAATACAACCAAAACAGATAAAACATATAGCGGCTTCATTTGAAACAACCACAAATGCATCGGCATTAAGAAAAGCTATAATCACCATTTGAAGAGAAAGTCGACAAGCTATGGATAGAGAATACCAATGTCGTCACAGACAACATGAAACTGTTGAGCAAACGCAGAGACGTAGAGCTGCTGATGCCGAGACTCAATGATTGTCAATAAAACGTCAAAGTTAAGCAATTTAGAATGAAGTATTACATTTTTCTGAGGATCGTGTGCTCCACATACTTGTTAAATTTTCCATATTATATGTCAAATTTGTGTTGCTAAAGATTTTATTGGCGTACGTCCTAATGATGGAACGTTTACAAGCTGTTACCGACAGGGAATGAGCATGCTACAGAAGAGACAAGACACCTATGGTAATATGCTGGAGTATCCCTAGTCCCTGCGCTTGATGTTTTCCTTATACACACAATTCATACACACATTTTCGCGAGACAATGCACTCTTAAACTAGCGTTCTTTTTTCACTTCAATCGGAGTAAACATTATGGATTGTCACGGTTGAGGTCCATATCTTGTAAAAGTACATGGACAAACTTATCATTTAACTTCTCCGATACATCCATCATACAACATTATCCCCACAGTTCGCTCAATTATATGTTTTGGGCAGTACTTAAGAAACATACTTTCCACAAGCACACACAGCAAATACTGCATGCGAAAGATACATTTTTGATAATATTTATCGATTTGTTTCGTCACCTCAATAGACTAGCACTTTCGTATTAGTTAATACATGATATCGTAACAAGAGATAATCAGAATGCTACTCAAACTGGAAGAGGTATATCAATATAGTAAGCTCGGTCTTCTAGCGCGATCGTCGATCTGATCAACGTTGCAATAATCAACCAACATCTAACGAGGTTGCAATGAGTTTCGCCAATAAAGATGAAGAACCACCTTTTAATTGCGACATTCTCTTTTACTCAATGAATTCAGATAATTCGAAAAAGCAGTTCATTATATCACTTTACTTAGCCTGAAAATTGATCCAGTGTCATACTCATTTATGTTCCCATGCGCTGAGTCGAGTTGGCACGTACATTGGCAATGTGAGGCGTATAAGAATACATTTAGTCCCGACGGAATGCGAAGTCTTCTAGTATAACACATATACATACAGACAGAACAGAGGAAATGTTTGTTTTAAACACGACAAAAGTACAGATATACACCAGCTTTAGGTGTCTAGATTCATCAAGAGAAATAGTTACAATAAAAATAGCCAATGTGTGTTCTATATTATAGTGCGGCAGTGTTAGTGTAAAGTCTCCAAGCCTGAATTGGTTATTGTAGATATAGTTTATTGTTAGAACTAGAGTACATACTATCTATATTATAGACCGTTATTAAAGACAGTCTTGAAGGCATGCTGAACATAATCGTCCACTGTGGGTTTACGTCAGTGTTTTCTGTACTTGCGCAAGTATTGGGATAAATATCAATCGCTTTAGTTGAGGGGTATGTAATCACACTGTTATAGCTGAAAGTACTACTCTGCACTGTGCCTTGTTTCAATGAGACTTTCCGACCTGAAATGCGTTTACATTAATGTTATTACTTATTTACACACAATAAATAAGAGATAATTGATGGTTTAAAGAACGTTATATACATACATACATTCACACGTACAGACATATGTATATTTAGACAGAAATGGAGCAAAGGGAAAGACTGCGATATAATAGTATCAACATCCTAATGTCATGTGTATAACCCTCGTCATGCCATCAAGCACAGAACACCCACTCCTGTGACAACACACTTCAACATCAAGCACATAACACTCACTCATGTGGCAACACACTTCAACGGCGATGGTCATCATGGTGCGTTGGATATTCAGGTCACCGCCATCAGATCTTGCACCACCGATGATAGATGTAAGTACGCTCTAGAAAATCATCTCATTTTTGAATTGAGTACACTCAAGCCTTTTGGACTCTTTCGACCACTCTTATGTCTAGCACTAGGCTGGTGTGATCTTTGTCTTTATTCTTTTTGTTCTGCCATTTACTAATTTTTTTGTTCGTTTCATTTCCACATATATTCACGTTTTTATGTACTTTCTGACCATGCGGCATATCATTCCCATATTTCTGTTGAGTGTTGCTATTCTTTGATCCCCTTTCGGGCCTCGTCATCACATGGGCGATGTGTGTTTATGTGCTGTCCTACGAAAGCATGTGCGTTTGTGTGCTGTCCTGCAAACGCAGGTGTATGTATGTGCTGATCGACAAACACATGTGTATGTATGTACTGACCGACCAAAATATGTGTGTTTATGCGCTGACGGACAAATATTACTGTATGTATGTGCTGACGGACAAATACTACTGCATTTATGTGCTGACGGACAAATACTACTTTGATTATGTGCTAAAGGAGAACTACTACTTTGTTTATGTGCTAACGGACAAATACTACTTTGTTTATGTGAAGACGGAGAAATACTACTGTGTTTATGTGATGATGGACACATATTACTTTGTTTATGTGCTGACGGCCAAATAATAGTTTCTTTATGTGCTGACCGACAATTACATGTGTGTTAATGTTCTGACGATTGCATACATGTTTGCTCATGTGCATGTCAAATACACGCACATCACATACATGTTTCTAGAGTTATATATATCTAATTCTTAACGCATATATGTAGCACTATTTTTTAAAATCTGTATCCATGCTTCCGTATCTGCAGTGAGTTTCGAACGACGATCACATATGTATACAAGTATATTTAGCACTATTTATCAGAGCAGATTATTATTTACTGTAATATAAATCTTACTTTCCCAAATCATAATTAACCATGCCATCTCAAACATAACCTTCTTTAGTCTTACAGTAATATCATCTGACAATTATTGTTACTACATAATTGGAACATGTCATATTAGAAGGTGATAACTCTTTCTAGTTTATGATTATTCGAGCGGGTGTTCGTGACATGTTGCTTCATAATACTAGTGACCAGTACATTCTTTCATCATTTCTGTTTTCCATGCAACATTTCGTACTGACGTCTTGCTACTGTGGGGAGAGCTCCTGGTGTTCAGATTGGGAGACAGGCAAAATATCGAAACCATCGGCGTACATCAATGTGCAAATGTGCAAAATGGTCAAACGCCAATAATCATGCAATCAGGCACGCAAATGTAGGGGGGGGAGCGTACTGACATAATTGTTCTCAATATATGACTTTTCTGTACTGTCAAAAGGAAGCTATATATTTTGCAGAGATGCATGGTAACTAACATTACACCTTTCTCCTTATGCGATTCACTCCTATATTATAATCGAATGTCACGTCATAGTAACTGTTTAATCACTGCAGATGTGGCAAAATATCAAGTGCAAGAATAATGAACTAGCTGGTCTGCACGTATATACTATATTTCTCCTGTATGTCTTGCTTATTCGTTTGGTTAGAGTGACAATCTCCATTTTGTCGGTTAACCTCCAATATTTTGATTATTTATATATATATATATATATATATATATATATATATATATATATATATATATATATATATATATATATATATATATATATATATATATATATATATATATATATATATATATATATATATATATATATATATAATATATATATATATATATATATATATATCAACAGTGCAATCATGTGTACATGTCTATATCAGTCATGAGTGATTCGACAATAAATTCGCCCGTGTGTTGCCGGAGCCCGAAAGGGGATCAATGAATATCAACACTGTTTACCTTCCATGAATGTCGTAAGAGGCGACTAAGGAGGTTATGGGATGGAGTTAGCTGTCCCAAAGCCATCAGTGACCCACAGCAATGCTGAAGTGGGATGTGTCCGGCCAAATGGCGCAGCTATCGCAGCAATGATGTAAACCATGACACAACGCATTCCGTTCTCCAGACTATATCCAGCTAATCTGTTGGGGTTTGAGAACGAACGCAGAAGAATCAGAAGAAGAAGACAATAAATCGTATACGTGTTCGTATGCCACTTCCGTTACTCAACTGATGATGAATTTGCGTTTGTGAGAACAGCTACGGGATTATAAAAGTTAACTGTGCACAACTAAATATCTTTATCAACATCATCTTTTTAGCAAACATTTTCGTTCTTTCGTGACCCCTTCGACAGCAGTCACGCAACGTGGTACTCATGTGCATTTGAATAGAAACAACTCAAATTTGTGAAGTGAACGACTTATCTGTTATTTTTATTTGTTGACGACCACACCTCATAATCAATTTTTCAGCTAACAGTAGAGACAGCTGAGATATCTGAATCGCATGAATCAGCGTGGACAGCCTTTCCGCAGTATTCTTAGTTACTTCCTTCAACATTCCTCAAACAATGGCAGTTACCGTAAAATTGTACCAGGAACT
>CM067305.1:59991965-60049231 GCA_034231615.1 Meghimatium bilineatum
AAGAACAACACTATTGTGCATTTATGTTGTGTATCATCAAGCGTTATGTATATTCTTATTGTTTCCATGGATGTCCTTATGGCTTTGGAAGTATAACATTTTCATTTCGGTAAAACATATATACTAGCCATCGTCAGTACGTTCGTCCAATAAAAAATCTTTAGGACCTCAAGTTTCCAAAATAATATCGAAAATTCCAGCTATGTGCAGCAACATGATTATCAGCAATAGTTGATGCTTTATTTGATATTGCTTGACATCGACGCATTGGTGACAAAGTGTGAACTTTGGCTTCTGCAGCTCGACTTCTCTGCGTTTGCTCAACAGTTTCATGCTGTCTGTGACGACGTTGTTACTCTCTATTTATACATTTTCGATTGTCTTTGCGCTGATGATTCTAGTTTAACTCAACGTCGATGCACATCAGCATACTCAGAAAGTTGTGTTTGTCTTTATTGATGGATTCCGTGATCAATTCTGTGTATCTGTGTTTTAATTATATGTCTATACTTCGCAGCATTTGCGTTACGAATTCGAGCTAGTGATTCTTGACCGTCACGACTCAACTATCTATCGTTTCGCTAGATACGTTGTTCTTTATATTTATAGTTGTTATCTGCATCCATCATTTAAAGGAAATTATATGTATATTTTAAAAATAATGTATTTTAGATAACTTTAACCACAAACCCGATACAATAGTGTACATGACAGCGCATCAGTAACATTAGTATACACAAGTGTCGTTGCTTTGAATAACGTCACTAAAACAATAATGTTGGATTGAATGTCGCACGGAATTCAATAACGTAAATGCGCTATTTATAGAACGGTCTAAGAATTATGAGAAAATATGGCTATTATATTTATATAAATAATCACATGTGCACCAATGTTATGTTAGGGTTCCAGAATTTACGTGTATTTACTTTCTGAGTGACTATACGTCGATAATGATTAGACTATGAGTATGCTTTTAAACATTGTATCTGGTTGTATACGCTTTTCTGTTCTTCAAGTGACGTTGAAACTAAGCATAATAACCCAAGGTACATGTGTAATATTATCACAAACTTTCTTTAAAACTCTAATGTAAAGGTAAAGGCTACATGTTACACGATTCGATATACAAGGCCGGGACGCGTGAGATATAAACAAATTGGTCAAGATTAGAAAGAAATATGCATACCAATAAAACAAATATACAAAACACACATGTTCAAGTATATACAAACATGCATATATATATATATATATATATATATATATATATATATATATATATATATATATATATATATATATATATATATACTATATATTATATATATATATATTAGCTTACCATGTTCCTTGACACCCATCCTAAACCATGTAAAGAATAGCTGATTGTTTAGTTTCACCTCTACTGAACTGGAATTTGGATCTGGGTTGCATGATGCCGCATCGTTGTCTCGTAAAAACAGAGGCACATCTAACGAAACATCCCCCTTTACAACATCCACTGAAATGAGATGTTTCGTTCACTTGAATATACATTATATGCGTTTTGGTTTTTAATCGCATCGGATTGATACAAAGGAGTCATCACCAGACAAGATGATTATGTTGCTTCTTCTATCAATCATGATGTGACTGTATTTTTACTAGCACATCATATCCAATGATACTCATATATCTTGTTTATAGTTTTTCACTTACTTTGTTACCGTGTTGCACATGTGTATTTTTTATAGGACATGTGTATGTTCGTCGAATAGCTTATTATTCGTTAATGCATACTATTATTCGTTGAGTGTTAGGTTATTATTCGTTGAGTGTATTCGTTGAATCACATAATAACTTTGAACAGACATAATTGGAGAGATCTGAATGAATGAATATCCGTTAGGTTCGTGTATGCGTATGTGTATGTGTATGTGTATGCTACACATTTAGAAATAAAGGAATGAACATGCAAATAGCAGGCTCACAGGACTGAGTGTCTGAAATCAAAGCAGGATCACTTACTAATAAGGGAAAATGAAATCATGCACAGATGGGAAGAATATATTAAAGAAATGTACGAAGATACCAGGAATGATATTAACTTAAAGTATAAAATGAAGGCCGAAGTATATTAAAAGCAGAAGTAAAGTACGGTATACAACACTTAAACACAACGAATCATTGGCCCCGGACCAAGATTACAAAAGAAGAATTAGAAGCACTTGGAGATTATGGCATTGAAGTTATCACGAAAATGTTAAATGGCATATACAACAGTGACTAAATTCCATCTGATTTGCTACAATCAATTTACATAGAACTACCAAATAAACCTGGTGCAGTAGACTGCGAAGACTATAGAACAATCAGCCTTATGAGGCAGATGACCAAGATGCTACTGTACATAATAATGAGGGCGTATATACGGAAAAATGAAACCAGAGATAGCAGACGAGAAATGTGTATTCGTAGAAGGAAAATGCACAAGGAATGCCTTATATATAGGACGAACATTAATGGAGAGTGCCACAGAATTACAAATATACCTTTATCTGTGTTTTTTTAGATTACAGCAAAGCATTTGACAAGGTGAAGCATTCAGAATTATAAAACTGCTAGAAATCTTAACGTTGACGGAAAGATCTAAGAATAGTAAGAAATATGTATTGGAAACAAACGTCTACGATGAGAGTTAATATCACTGTAGGTCGATTTTCAAAGATAGAAATGGGTGTCAGGCAAGGTTGTGTAATGCCAACTGACTATTTCTCTCTGTATACAGAATACATTAAGCCGAAATATAGAACATATGCCAGGAATAAAAATGGGAGGATACGATATAAATAACTTGAGATATGCTGATGATACAGTACTGATATCAGGAAGCGAGCATGAAACTATAAGCCCTATTATATAAAGTATTGAAGGAAAGTGAAAACAAAGGCCTCAATTTAAACAAGACGAAAACAGAAATAATGGTTGTATCAAAGAGATGCACAACACCAAGATGCACCATAATAATTAATTACACCAAATTAGCATAAGTTGAAAAAGTGAAATATATTTGCACCCTGTTAACAACAGAAGGCAGATGTTCAAGTGAGATAAAGAGCTGAACAGCACAAGCCAAATCAGTATTCTAAATAATGAGAACCATTTCGTGCAATGGAAGACTATCAATGCAGAACCGAATTCGAGTGTTGAGATGTTAAATGTAACAATTCTTTTTTTTATGGATGTGAAGCATGTACTGTAAACAAACACAATTCAAAACGAATTAGTTTACAGAAATGTGGTTTCTGAGAAGAACAATGGAAATAACATGGATAGCTAAGAAAACTAATGCGAAGATTATCATTGATGCTGGCATAAAAATATCATCATATGAAACATTAGGGCAGGCAGTCAAGCTTTGACATTCATGACATATGCTGATAAGAACACAGCTTGAACTCTTAATAACCACTGGAAAAATCAAGGGCAGAAGAGATAGGGGACGACAAACAGTAAAGTTACGAGATGGACATGTATTGTGACACGGTAGAAGCTCAGCAACCGAGCTTATTGACAACACAAGAGACAGAGTGTCGTCGAGAAACATGATCGCCAACCCCATTCGACATGACGCTTGATTGATTGATGTGTATGAGTGCTTGACATGTGCATGTATGTGTGTTCACTAACCGTCCCGCTACCACTTTTAGTCTGTTCACAGAAAATGTAAAGGTTGCCTGTATTGCGATCACATACGATGATGCTGATGCATCAATTTGGGATTTCTGAGTAACACACTCCCTGAAGGAGTCGTCCACAATATAGCTCTTTAGAGACTCTTCAAACGAGGTACAAATGCCTCACCACGAAATGTATTGCACCATGGTTTACACAATTGCTGCGATATATGCACCTTTTGACCTAACACATCCGACCTCAGCATGTTGGGCCACTTTGACACTATATCGAATTCTACAACACCATCCGATAACCTCCTTAGCCTCTTATTACGAGATGCAAGGAAGATACAGAGTATTGATGTTCTTTTCTCCTTCTCGGATCCCGGAAGCACACACGAACCACGTTTTACATCCCCAACTCATGATGCAACTTGTTAACATATTACTTGGAAGATCATAGAAATGAATCTTTTAAACAGTTAATGCTCGTTGTGGTCTATGCATGTCAGGATGTAATGAGAATTAATTTCAAATCCCATAGTCTCTCTGAATAACACCCAGTAGCTCCACAGCTAAATCACTGCCACATCACTGCCTAAGACAATTGCTCCTCACAATGATGATGTTTGATTTTCGAAAACTTATGACAACAAGAATAGTGATTAGATCTTCCGAGAAGTAACACCCAGATAGCGAGTGTATTCCATTGTAAAACAACAATGTACAAAGTGTGATGTACAATGTAACACAACACTCTTAGGAGCGTGATGTGCTAAAGAGCGTGGTGTTCAATGTAACACAACACTATAAAGAGAATGATGCACAATGTAAAAACAACACTCTAAAGAGCGTGATGTACAATCATAAGTATGAAAGAGCAACAAAAGAAACGATCCGGCTCAAGAACAAGCTACCAGTGTCATGGCTCAGCTAGTTATAAGGAACATATAGGTTCCCATGTTATTCGTCTGTATGCACATATGTTATTGAATGCACACTCTTAGACGAGGTGTTCATGATGTTGGTAAAAATAGCTTCATATAATGCCACGCCAGCTAAAAATGCGAACTAACGTTAGACCAGCTGAACTTTGTAGTGTTTTATATTCAGAACACATTCTAACAGAAGCACAAAACGCAGTATCCGAGGACACAAGGGACAATGGGCCGTCTAATTGCATGACATAAGTTCATTGCAGCGAAAAACATTATACAAGATAGACTTAGTAGAAGCATCACGAACTCCTTGCTTAACGTTTCCTACGAGATTGCTACCTAGCGATATGTTTTGGCCTGTACATTCTAAAGGAACGTTGGATGATAAAGCACCATTTAAGGACTGACGCTAGGAGGCACAGAAGCGAACCCGGCTGGAGAGCCACATCCTAGCACCGACCACGCAAACAAACCACAAACACCACAGGTCCCAAAACGCCTTGATATAATCAACATGGACACCAGTCCTAGGTTGAATGAGCGGGTCTCGACCAAATGAGGCGAACACCCTACTTAACAAACAAACAAAGTACCGTGACGATTGTTTGTACACACTCATCGAGTGACGACATATATGATTGATATCACAGGTGTGTACTTCTTACCGTAACGTAGATTGTATACACACGCATAGAATCGTGACATATATGATTGATATCAAAGTTGTGTACTTCTTACGTGAATGAAAACCATACCGACATACGATGTATTAAAACTAATAGGAGTATATCAACTAATAAATCAGCGTATGTCACGATCATCGACCAACATCGGCCGGAAATTTGCTTTGGTTATCAGATGCAGAAACAAAAAGACGTCCTTGCAACACTTCATCTATCGTAATGCCATTTTGGAAAAATACAACCCAAAAGAACGATACATATCTATATTAGATATATCGTTAGTTTAAGGGATTTCTTGAGAAACAATATGATTGCATCAGTTGTAATGAAATCTCATGAACGTGTTCGTTGACTTCATGATCAGAAGTAATCCATCAAATTTATAATGAAAGTGACATAATATTGATGTTTTTTCGTATGTGTTATCATATAATGGTAATGTTATTGACATACCCACATACACAACGGTACTGATTGCGGTGCAAGAATTATCAAAATGGCATTTGTGCGTTCGGACACAAGACATTGGGACACAAAAACAACTTACAAAAGCATACTCTGCTAAAACTACCACAACTGCAACTATTATTACTAGTAGCATAACACCTACTTCTACTATAAATACTGCTAAATATGCTGATGTCACTACTACAAACAATACACATTACTAATACTACAAAGACCAATACTGCAACTACTAGTAGTACCAACAATACTGCAACTACTAGTAGTACTAACAATACTACAGTTTTTACTCCAAGAATAACGACTACTGCAACAAACACAGCAGCAGCAAGTACTACTACTGCAATAAAATCTAAAACAACACCCTCCCAAATAAACTCACTTAACCATATTATACAAGCATAAATTGATCTCAAGATTAACGACATCCAGGGAACATAGATACATATTAAAACAGTGTTTCCCAAATTTTTAATCACCTTGCCGAACTTTGATCTTTCTAAAACTCGAATTTCTCCCTCCCCCTACGTAAGATATACATACTTTTTTGAATTAAAAAATTGATTTTTTTCTAAATGAGGCCTAATTACAACTTGTTTGAATTCCCCCCCCCCCACCTCATCTAAAAAATGAAGCTGCCCACAAGTGGAGTGTTGGCCCCAACGTTGAGAAACACTGTATTAAACTTAACATTGGGGAATGATTCATCTCACCAAACATCTACACTTACAAAAACATATAAAAACCGCCACACAATAACATAAATAACAAATTTCTAAACACTTTCGGAGAATAGCACTGGAACTATCAACCCTTAAACACTAGATAATGACTTCAACGGTGATCTGATCAGCTATGAACATGCTCCATATGCGAAGGAGCATTGAACATGCTCCAAGTGCAATAAACAATATAAGATGCTCAAAAGTAACACGCTTGTAGAAATAATGTATGGTGTATTTGCTATCATAATATATCATCATTATGTATGCATTACATAGTGAAAATCATAAGTTATTCACACAATAATACATAATGCGTAGCATAGAACATACCATACTGACAGCCTGGGCCAAAAAAGTTAATCTTGCAACCACTATTAGGATCGCAATCACCATCCGGGTAGCAATTGTTTATGCAGTTACACATCATATTACACTCAGAACCAAACCATCCTCTAGGGCAATCTGAAAAATACGGCTCACGACACATTAAATAATTTAAAAAGTTGATGTATAAATCGCTAAATCAAGTAACTATTAAATGGACCGATATGGAATAGATACAAGCATAAACAATTTTTAAAAAAAACAACCATGATAATTATCAATTTCACAGATGAACAGGCACATACATATACGCATACATTGAGAGATAATACAAGTAGAAAACAATACTACAAGAAAACATAATAACTAATGATGAAATAGAATATTGAAAAATAAGTTAAACGGAAAAATATAAATTGCTAAAGTAATATCAATTTTAAACAAATTAAAACACACTAAAAGGAATAAGCATACACATCCATTATGTATAAATTGTATATTGTTGCTTATCTCAGTAATATGAACACACAATAAGACGACACAATTTAATTTCTTTAAATTTGGATATATATAGAAGAATATGTAGAATTTAATAGAGAAGATAAAATACAAACATGTTCTAATAATACTTCACATTAAACAAAAAGAATTATGAAAGGATATGATAATCAAACACATAAATTGGTCTGGACATATTAAAAAGCATACAGTCGAAGACCATATTAGATGGTAGAGTTGATGGCACGCGATTAATATGTAGACAGAAACAGAGGTGAGATAAATCACGATACGAACATGTTGCAGTATATCATAGTGTATCAACAAGCAAAAGCCAAAATGGTGGATGTGCTTTGCGGCCAAAATTCGTTACCGCGACGACAGTGTGACTATATCATTGCTGACATTCAGAAGATATGTCTTATTTAATTATGCTAATTGAAATGTATACATACTGTATATATATATATATATATACTATTGGTGTTAGAGGTGATGATCATTGTTGTCAACTATGAAGTATTATTTAACCTGGTTGCCTATGCAATTGCACAGTATATTACACGCAGAACCAAACTATCCCCTAGGGCAGTCTGAAACATATGACTCACGAAACATTATATAATAAAAAACTGTTAATGTATGAATATATTGTACCACTGTTTCCTTCTTTGCTTGAAAGCTCTCGTCGATGTCATAGGCGAGGGTTGCGTATATGTGTGTATATACGTTATATATATATAATTTCATCACATCAATTTCATCAGAAAACGCCGTTGATCCTACATTGGGTATGTCCTACACACGGACACGAACAGAATACACCACCATCTCTTGAATTGATACCTAGAGGCAAAATAGCCACGGGTAGACAAATGGAAACCCTCAGAAGAACAATGCTTAGAGAAAGTAAAACAATCAATATACATAATATTCAAGAACTGCACAGAATATCTTTCAATAGACATAATTGGTGAGATCTGACCTCTGCCCTATGGCTCTATGCGTTAACTTCAGCGAAAATGGAACATGAATTTATATATATATATATATATATATATATATATATATATATATATATATATATAAAATACGTAATATCCAATATTTTACAAGCATATGTTGATAATACAATGGAGTCTACATTATGAGAAAAGACCGCATGTTCATACACTATAACAGAGGACATAATAAAGACTAGATGAATTTTGTGTGAAAGCTATCATATACTTTTGCAATGACATATATGAAACATACCACATACCTAAATACCAGAAATCATCAGTATTCATACCACTAGATAAGAAGTCCAGAGCTGTGAACTGCGCAGAATATGGAACAATACGTTTGATGATTAGTATAAACATAATACTACTCAAGATAATGCATACAATACTTTTAAAAAAAACAATATAGATACTGAGGTCGATGAAGAGCAATTCGGTTTTAGGGAAAAACAAAAGAATCAGAACTATACTTTAGTATTCGACAATTGATAGATCAATATACAGAAGTCCAAATACGTATCTATACATTCTTCATAGACTACAGCAAGGCCGTTCACGTAGTCCAACACGAAAATTTTTGGAATGTTTTCAAAACATAGGCATTAATGGAAAAGACAACAGGCTTATTGGAAATATACAATGTGAACAGACTACAGCTATAAGGTATGTAACCAGCACCTCACCATACATAGAATTATAAAGATGAGTGAGACAAGAACGAATTTTATCATTCAACCTATGCAATATGTATACATATAATATCTTTAAACATATAGACGGAATGACATGACATAGGATCAACGGAAACGCATATGCAATCTGAGATATGCAGATTTCACTGTCCGTTTAAACGAATGGCAGTGATTGATTTATTTAGTGATTTATAAATGTCTACGATTTATCTAAGTGGCATATTTAGTCGTGTGTTGTTGTGTCGTCTAGGTCCCTGTGTTAACAGGGGCTTCGATGTCTTGTTCAGTGATTAAAAATAATATGGGCATTATATTCCTTCCAGGCTAAGGAAGCAAATAATTACAATTGAGTAATCGGATGACTGTGGGAAAATAAACAGTATCACTGTATGACTTGCCTACGCGTCTTAATTTGTCATCTTTGAATTGGTCAGATTGAATGACATAAAGTTACGGGGAAATTGATCATTGAACTAGTGTCCCTGTGAGGCAGACTATGCTGTGACGGGGAATGCTAGTTGTGTCACACGTATATCATCACTGATGGTTGGTCAACATATCTGACGGATGTACACTGTGCATAACGCAGACCCCAGAGCTCTCCAGTTCTATATATGTTCATTCTGCGCCGAACACTGTGCATAGAGCAGACACTAGAGTTCTCCAGTTCTATATTTGTTCCTTCAGCGCCGAACACTGTGCATAGAGCAGATACCAGAGCTCTCCAGTTCTATATTTGTTCCTTCAGCGCCGAACACTGTTCATAGAGCAGACACCAGAGCTCTCCAGTTCTATATTTGTTCCTTCAGCGCCGAACACTGTGCATAGAGCAGACCCCAGAGCTCTCCAGTTCTATATATGTTAATTCTGCGCCGAACACTGTGCATAGAGCAGACACCAGAGCTCTCCAGTTCTGTATATGTTCATTCTGCGCAGAACACTGTGCATAGAGCAGACACCAGAGCTCTCCAGTTCTATATATGTTCATTCTGCGCCGAACACTGTGCATAGAGCAAACACCAGAGCTCTCCAGTTCTATATTTGTTCCTTCAGCGCCGAACACTGTGCATAGAGCAGACACCAGAGCTCTCCAGTTCTATATATGTTCATTCTGCGCCGAACAATGTGCATAGAGCAGATACCAGAGCCCTCAAGTTCTATATATGTTCATTCTGCGCTGAACACTGTGCATAGAGCTGACACCATAGCTCTCCAGTTCTATATTTGTTCCTTCAGCGCCGAACACTGTGCAAAGAGCAGACACCAGAGCTCTCCAGTTCTATATATGTTCATTCTGTGCTGAACACTGTGAATAGAGCAGACACCAGAGCTCTCCAGTTCTATATATGTTAATTCTGCGCCGAACACTGTGCATAGAGCAGACACCAAAGCTCTCCAGTTCTATATTTGTTCCTTCAACGCCGAACACTGTGCATAGAGCAGACACCAGAGCTCTCCAGTTCTATATTTGTTCCTTCAGCGCCGAACACTGTGCATAGAGCAGACCGCAGAGCTCTCCAGATCTATATATGTTCATTCTGCGCCGAACACTGTGCATAGAGCAGACCCCAGAGCTATCCAGTTATATATATGTTCCTTCAGGGCCGAACACTGTGCATAGAGCAGACCCCAGAGCTCTCCAGTTCTATATATGTTCATTCTGCGCCGAACATTATGCATAGAGCAGACACTAGAGATCTCCAGTTCTATATGTGTTCCTTCAGCGCCGAACACTGTGCATAGAGCAGATACCAGAGCTCTCCAGTTCTATATTTGTTACTTCAGCGCCTAACACTGTGCATAGAGCAGACCCCAGAGCTCTCCAGTGCAATATATGTTCCTTCAGTGCCGAACTCTGTGCATAGAGCAGACCACAGAGCTCTCCAGTTCTATATATGTTCATTCTGCGCCGAACACCGTGCATAGAGCAGACACCAGAGCTCTCCAGTTCTATATATGTTCATTCTGCGCCGAACACTGTGAATAGAGCAGATACCAGAGCTCTCCAGTTCTATATATGTTAATTCTGCGCCGAACACTGTGCATAGAGCAGACACCATAGCTCTCCAGTTCTATATATGTTCATTCTGCACCGGACACTGTGCATAGAGCAGACACCAGAGCTCTCCATTTCTATATGTTTTCCTTCAACACCGAATACTGTGCATAGAGCAGACACCAGTGAGAGTGATGTGAAGCTACTCTGTGTAATACATGTGTGTTGTCGAGACCCATAGTCACACCCTATTTGTTGGTTGTTCATACAAGACTCTCTTTTTGTCTTCCACTTTTTCTTTTGCGATATGGTACCCATTTTAATATTTATAGTATCAGTGTGTTTTCATTCATTCTATGTACATGTCCGATATATACCCATCGGTGTCGTCTTATCATTCTAGAAACGCAATGCTTTTTGCAATCTTCTCCTTTTTTCATCTTTAACTTAAATCCTTTTAACAATTACTTAAGAATATTTTAATATATGTATAGTGGTGTATTAATACAAACTCATGTTGAATAGGTAACCATGCCAGTAAACAAATCGTGTTGTCAAGAAAGGATAAAGTAAAGTGACAGTAAGATAGTCTATACCCCGGTGCCGTTTACTTAATTTTATACATACGTTCATCAACAGAAATCATCGTACCTTATTGGATTGTATGACCTGATGGGACCTTACTGGTATATCGAGAACAGCGTCAATATTAGGCCTCTTGGAAAGATTAAGAAATATCCTTATAAATTTAATAATTTGTTTTTTCACGTGAATTTTATTGGCCGTTACAATTCTATTTTTTGTCAAAGTCAATGTTTTTCTCGAGAAAACAACACACTAAATTTATCATTTTAAAACCATATTTTCCGATTGTACTGCCAAACAGCTAAAGCTACGGAGTTACGTGCTATGAGTGGAACTCTTGGAAGATAGCGTTACGCATTGTTGAGAGTGACGGAACACATATGTGAATCCGATAACAGAAGTGAATCTTCTACAACCTTTGCAGCCGTTTAATTCTTCTAAATTCCACAGGTCGCTGTTGAACTGTTGAATACTGAGATGTCATCATGTGATATCTGTGTGCTTGTAAATGACAATCAAAAGATTCAACAATAAATGTGTCACCAGCATCCAATAAAATATCTAATAAAATATCTAATAAAATATCTAATAAAAATCAAAATTAAATCAAACTCTATGAAACATGTACCTTGATGGCTGGATTGGACTGTATTTATAATAATTAGGCAAAGGTAACATGCCTTTAAGTAGTTCATCATTTCGTATGGTTATCTCACCTTGTAAACTCGTCACTGTGTAAGAAAGAATTATCGTTATGATTTGGCACACGTGAATGCTACCATGTTTTTGTTTGCACGTCAATTATACATTTATGCTTTATTATTATTTATTTTTAATAAGATTATGTGTTGCATGACAAATGTAGTCCAGATATACTACATCTGTCGAGATCATGCATATTCCCAGTATTAATGTATTGATGTGAAACATGGGCGCTTATCGAGGTAATGTCCACGAAAATGTGTGCATTAAATATACTATGCTTCAGAAATACATAGCTAATACTAAGAGTAGCTATAAAACGCATTACACGTGGTAGAGGTTCTGATCATATTACACATGGTAGAGGTTCTGATCATATTACACATGGTAGAGGTTCTGATTCCATTACACGTGCTAGTGGTTCTGATCATATTACACATGGTAGAGGTTCTGATCATATTCCACAATACAGCAAAAAATATGCTTTCTTTATGAAAATATTTTCCTAAGTTTATATTGTATATAATAATGCGTACCAGTGTGGAAGAATAAAGGATGGTTGTTGGTGAAGATGCTTCTAGAGGTAAGATTATCACCTATTCAAGAAGCACCACGTTTTCTCAAGTTAACACACGGTGTGACGACAACAATGGTTATTGCTCATTAGGAAATAATTCACAGTTTGAAGTTCACTGATCTACAATACTTAGAACAATATGTGATTGGTAGATTGCAATCATTGGCAGAGATGGTTTGGTGTTGGGTGGGGGGGTGGTATTACACACATTCTGGCTCACTTGAAAGTATTAAATGACATGGCCAGATTTGTGTACGTAAACCCATCCTATAAATTGCACATTATGTACGGTCTAGACCAGTTTACGTTCCTGAAATCGTGTTTCACACATTGAATATGTGCGAGAGGAGAATATTTCACACACGGAATATATGCGAGAGGAGACTATTTCACACATTGAATATGTGCGAACGGGAGACTATTTCACACATTGAATATGTGTGAGAGGAGACTATTACACACACTAAATATGTGCGAGAGGAGACTATTTCACACACTGAATATGTGTGAGAGGAGACTATTTCACACATTGAATATGTGCGAGAGGAGACTATTTCACACACTGAATATATGCGAGAGGAGAATATTTCACACATTGAATTAGTGCGAGAGGAGACTATTTCACACATTGAATATATGCGAGAGGAGACTATTTCACACACTGAATATATGCGAGAGGAGAATATTTCACACATTGAATATGTGCGAGAGGAGACTATTTCACACATTTAATTAGTGCGAGAGGAGACTATTTCACACACTGAATATATGCGAGAGGAGACTATTTCACACACTGAATATGTGCGAGAGTAGACTATTTCACACACTGAATATGTGTGAGAGGAGATTATTTCACACACTGAATATATTTGAGAGGAGATTGTGAAACATTGAACTTTTTTCTGTGAATACATTCTGCTTGTGTAGTTCTTCTTCTTCTGCGTTCAGCATGTGGTCGTGCTATATCGTCAGACTTGTCGTCAAGACGAAGTCCATTCGTGCCACAATGTGGGGCAACCGAAGTGTAATTAACACATTTAAACTGTGAATCTTGCAGTACAATGTACCTCACACCCCCCCCTCCTCGCCCAGTGGAAACCACTAATTTAATTTCTGTAGACATAAGCGAGCGATCACAGATGAAGAAGATAATACTAATGTGTTTTACTCTTGTGTGTTTCATTTACTTAACTTTACTTTACTTTTAATCAACTAAAATGCATTCGCATCTTGATTATAGCATGTTTGCCGGCACATATGGCGCAGCATTGTCTTGCACGAATTGTTCTATCGGATGCATTTTTCTTCTTCTTCTGCGTTCAGCATCTGTGGTTCATGCTATACCGTCAGGCCTGTCGTCAAGACAAAATCCACTGTCTTCTCCAGGTCAGAGCGGCTGCCCCATAGCTTTTGCCTCAAGTCGGTATCCTCTGGCCAGGTCTGCTGTCTCTGCTCTTTGTATGTTGGGCAGTCCTGAAGTATGTGTTCTGGAGTCTGGGTTCCGGATCCACATGGACATTCATCTGTTGATGAGATCCTTTATCGATAAAGGTGACCCAACAGTCTGCACTGGCCTGTTCTAAGGCGATATATTGTGATCTGTTCATATCTCTGGAGGAGATGTATTGCATCATTTTCGTATTCCCCTTCAACTTCTTTCTTCCACTTTGCAGTGTATGTGTTGCGGATTATTGTTTTTACTTCTCCGTAAGACATTGAGTGCCTTTGTTGCTCCATTTCGCTTCCTGCCTTTGACAGAGCATCCAATTTCTCATGATTCCACAGTGTGATGGTATCCACAGAACGGCAATAGTAGTTGATATTGTGATCTGTCTTCGCTCATGTCTGATGCTGTGCATAAGGCGTTCGTTTTCTGTTGCTCTGGATTGATTCCAGTAGGGTTCTGCAATCTGTGAATATGGGTATCTTCTTTGGTCTTGGCAGCCCTGGTTCGGTGAAGGCTTTCTGTGCATGATGGAGTGCAACTGCTTCCGCTCTAAAATCAGAGGAGTATTTCCCGGTTGAAAAAGCTTTTGATATTGTCTTCCCATCTTTGAGTTATATAAATTCCACCTACTCCATTCCTTACTGCTCCTTCTGCCGATCCATCTGTGTAGACATGTGTCCAATCCTTGGGATTGTATTTTATTTCTATCATCTCCAGTGTCAATGATGTTAGTTGAGACGACGTTTGGTATTCCTTATTTATTATTCCAGGAACATGTGTTATTATGGAGACATTCTGGAGACTATTGACTGGCTCTTCAAAGTCCGTTAGTGTTTCAATTTCATTTGGGAGGTTTGTGAGGATTTCTTTATGTTGTTCATGGATATCTTTAGAGATGTGACAGAAGCTGGTTATCTTCAACCTGCTTGTGGTTGATCTAGAAATTTGCGCATACATCGGATAGTTTGGCATGCGCTTAATTGTTTCCCTTTGAACAAGCACTCTTTCTTCTCTTATGGCATCCAGTGGAGGGATGTTTACATGTTTTTCCATTGCATGGATTGGAGTGGTTTTCATCCCTCCAGAGATAAGTCGAAGTCCTGCATTTTGTACTTAAGATAGACGATCAGTATTTGTTTTTGATGCTGATGCCCAGGATGTCATTCCATAATCTACTGCAGGTCTGACTGTACTTATGTAGACTTTTCGGAGAATATTTCCATTTGCTCCCCAGCTTGTTCATGCAAGTTTCTTAATCAAAGATAACCTCCTGGTTGCTTTTTGCTCGGTGGTTATTAGATGTGGTTTCCAGGTGAGTCGCTTGACTAGTGTGACCCCTAGTTATGTAGGGTTCTCCACTTGTGCTAGCTCACTTCCATTTATTTTAAGATTTGCTTTTTCTTGGTGATTTGAAAGTGAGAAGATGGTTATCACCGTTTTGGACAGGTTGATCTGGACTCCATATTTTCATTCACTGATGGTTAGATGCCCATTCACTTAATGTGTCAAGTGATGTCTGCATTCTGTCTTTTGCAGTGTATAGGTTTCCTGCCGCTCCAGGCAGTAAAGTCATCTGCATGAAGAGCCTTTGAAATATAATGTGACAGTTTCTCTCCCATATCATTGATGAATACTAGGAAGACGGTAGGATAGATCACTCCTCCTTGAGGTACTCCTTGTTGTAGAGTAACACGTTTCCTTAGTGTATCATCTACTTTTACTCTTGCAGTGCGGTAGCAGAGGAAATATTTTATCCAGCTAAACATTCTGCCTTCAATTTTGAGTTGGAGAAGCTTGAAGAGGACTCCCTCTTTCCAGACCTTATCGAAGGCCTTACTTAAGTAAATAAATTTAGCCAGCACTTTTTCCTTCTTTTGGAAAGAATTTTCGATTTCCTGTGCTAGGAATGTAAGCTGGTCTTCAGTGCTTCGATGTTTCCTATATGTCGATTGTGTCTTGGTGAGCTTTTGGTGTTCTCTAGGTATTAGTAGAAAAATTGTGTAGTGTAGTAAAATTTACAAAATAAAGTTTTGTACGTTCCTGGTAAACTTGATCATCATTTCAATGTAGTTATACCAGTGATATTAACTATCAAACATAGTGGAGGTCGCGGTTCTGCTAGTGCATTCAAAATTACATTCAGGAACTGATAATATTATTGTTCCTTCTACGTATATTTGATAGAAATTGATACTTACTGATGCGTGCATGACTTGGGCATCTCTTCTGTAAGTACACATAAACTTATTATGCACGCATGACGTCATCAAAAATATACATAATAACGTACATACACGAAGAGGTATAACAAATCAGAATGGATAAATACATGATCATATGCTATATGTAGCATTTAAATATATGCATGTATGTCATGTACGAGCCGAATATAGTGCAGAAGCCAGAAACCTGAGTTCTCCAGTATGAGCGATGTGATGATGATGAAGTGAGTAATTCTTGCATGCTGTTGAGACATAGTCCCGACTATGTTAATGGTTGCTATGTGAGTAGTTTATCTTGGTCTTATTTGTTTTCTTATGTGTACGATGGGATATTTGAATGGTGTACGTGAACCAACACTTGTAATATCAGGCTATATTAATGACCACTATTAAATTATGTATGGTCAAGTATCTATTTGCTACTTGATTTGCAGTATAGCTCATTACAATCCAAATAAGTTACACTGCTATATATTATCAAAGGACGACAAGACAATGCATGCAAACACAACCAAGTCAACATTAAGTGAAGAAATAACTTTACACAACCGGAACACATGTCATATTCGTTTATCTAGCATTAGTAATGTCATTAGATTTAAACAGTGGGGACTTAAAACACATGTCATCGTCTGAAAGGGGGCAGGGTAATACGAAATATGTATTATTGCATGCATTATTCTCAGCAGAAATTGTAGCTATAACAATTTATTGACTGAATGATTATATTATGCATTAATTGTATGTGTTTGCTACATGTTGTAATAGTGTTTGTCTAGTGTGTCCAGGACATGCTATATTTGTCAGGATATATTTGTGAAACTCATGTAGAACTTGAGCAAGAAAATATTCTACAATAATTCTCAAATAGATATACAAAATGATTCAACTTGAATTTATGTTTATTTATTTTTGTTCATTGTTCACATACAAGGGCATTTTATTTTTAAATGATTACATATTTTATGAATCGATAGTTGTATAACCGAGCATTATCTTATGAACACAAAATAAAATGGTAGCATGTCCTTTTCAGGACGGGGTTATAGAATCAGATTTTTTAACAGTAGTGATTGTTTAGGCAATATAAACACGTTCAGTAGTTTTCCACTGCTTTCTGAACGGTGTGTATGCTCACTTGATGAGGCCTGATTGGAACACGAAACCTTACTCGACACATAAAGACTCTGAACTACGCCGCCACAGATTCGGACTATGAGTTATATGTAGATCGACATGGGATAATTGATATGTATGCTGACAGTTCATGTTGCCTGTTTATATTTCTCACACTACTATTGCCGATTTAAACTACATCTGTGAATAATTACACATCAGTTAAAATCTCTTAATAACAATCGTGTGCACCATGGTGACATACATCTTCCATCTGACCGGAAATAACAAATACAATTGCGCATCTTGGCTAGTGACGTTTCTCACATATAAAAAACCAAATGGTCGGAGGGTGTCCGACAAAGTGGAGGGTGCCGCAGTAACCGAATGAACAAATAGTAAAGCAAAATGAATTAAACAGGTTACCAAAAACACTTACCTTGCCTATGAATAAAAATATATAAAAATATATATATATATATAAACATACAATAAATCTAAACAGGGCAATTCTCCACGTATCGACTAAAATGGAACATTTATATATTTTATATATTTTTATATATTTTTATTCATAGGCAAGTTACGTGTTTTTAGTAACATGTTTAATTCATTTTGCTTTACTTTACTATTTGTTGTTTGTCACGTCAACCGCTTTCTTAAAATCAGAACGTCAGCTCTTGTATTACCCATAACGATATCATGCACAAGATGAAACATCCACAGTAGTCTCTGAAAGAGTGAATTCAGAATGTACGCCACTCATTCATGACGCAGCCACCACTCCATGACGCAGCAATCCAATCATGACGGAGCCATCCAATCATCACGCAACCATTCAAACATGACGCTGAAATGAAATCATCACGCATCCATAGAATCGTGAGGCAGCAATCTAATAATGTTGCAGTCATATATTAGTATTATTCTAATTCGTAAATTTACAGACCCACTAAATAATTATTTCAACGGTACCTGATTCAAAAATCCGTTTTCGGTCCACGTCACCACAGAAATTTCGTAAAATCGTCATGCCAATACTTGAGGTTAGTACACAAGGCGTTCCACACGTTTAAATAAGTGATATACCTCTTTAAATGTTTAAAAGATGTTACTTTATATATCCAGTAAAATAAGTAAAGTAACTCATACCATTTATTAATGCCGTAGGGGTGTGAGATGTTAGCGATCTCACATTTCACATGCTCTGCAAATGAGGGCGAGTAGCCATCTCCTCTCCCTCGCAGTCTTTACTACCCGGATAAATCCGGTACCCATTTAAGCTTGGGTCGACCTGGGAGCCGTTGCGATCTGAAAACATTTCCACCGTAGCTGGGGAATGAAACCAGGACCACTCATTTCCGAAGCCAGTGCGCTAACCACTGCGCTAACGCGGCTCCCAAGTAAGTATATTCATATGCTACGAAAAGTTAGAAAGATTAAGACACGAATGCAGAAAGCGAACATAGTGGCATAACAACTATCACCATTACTGCTCAATCCAAAGATCAATTGTGTAGTCAAGGGGCAGATGATAATCAGTATTTTTATGTCAACGCTCTACTATCAATGTCAGAGAACACCTTATGAGACTGTACAATAACCAACATGAACATACAATTTACAAAGATTAGTATACACAGTCAGAGGAAGACCTAGAGAAAGATGGATACATAACATCAAGACACCACTGAGAAAATACGAATTCAATGCCATAGCGACACATTTGGCCTTGGATAGATAACTAAAGATCTATTCACACAACATACCTATAAGCATAAACGTCCAGGAAAGACAATGTTGCTTGGATGCACAACATAATATGCTATATTAAAAAATACTCACGTGTAAAACAGGTAATGAAGTCCTACTGAATGATGACTAAAACACTACACACTAACACTAACGGATGTAAATATGGTACATATAACAAAACAATACACAGAATATAATCAACAGATGGCAATACACTGGACAAAGTCGACGTTTCGGACCAATAGGCCTTTTTCAAGACACGGACACAACATACAAACATAAAAAAACCACAAGTAAAAATGAATGCGTATCCGAGTGAAATGAATGTTTTTTTATGTTTGTATGTTGTGTCCGTGTCTTGAAAAAGGCCTATTGGTCCGAAACGTCGACTTTGTCCTGTGTATTGCCATCTGTTGATTATATTCTGTGAATTGTTTTGTTATATGTACCATATTTACATCCGTTAGTGTTAGTGTGTAGTGTTTTAGTCATCATTCAGTAGGACTTCATTACCTGTTTTACACGTGAGTATTATTTTCCATTATGTTCTACTAGCAGTACCACCTTCTATTGATTATGCTATATTACAGCGATAACCATCTTCACCACATACGAATAGTAAAGACCTTGCACAGAAGCACAATACATATACGCTTCATATATACACGGTAGTTTATTTGTGTACGCTTAAATAACAATGTTGATGTTTCCATATTACTGATCCGCAATTATTACCTCAACTGCTTTGCATTCTGGGAGATTGAAAAGTTGTACAAGTTAAACAAATGCTCTTTTGCCTGCATTAATCACATTCGCACTGAAATCATAATTCATCTGGTGTAACTTTTTCTAGAGCATATTTAGAAATATTAATGCAATTAATTTGTATGTGTATGATTTTTGGAAGATGTGTTACGTAGCCTATACAGCGACGTGGCTGTCAGCGATAGTGCGATAGAGATATACGATAATCAAACGTGTTTTGGTGGTGGCGATAGTGGAATATTTACTGGCAATTCTTACTCTTAGACAAACTCAGATCTAAAGACTAGATATAATTCAGAATGCAACAATCAGTACCATACTTTAGTGCACAAAGACACACCGACAAGAGCTCGGCGGTACCCACTTGTCTGTCCAACAGCAGACCACATATTACAGTTTTGCCATTCCCGGTCGTACCTTCAAAAAAATACAGATAAGAACCACCCGTTGCATTCCAAAATAAAGAAAGTTAAAAACAGCTTAAATAAGAGATGGAAGTCGTGGACGGGGATGCTGAGGATGTCATACAAAGCGTGTGCAGATTGCAGGATGTGGCAGCAGCTGCGGAATTGATGACTAACCACATATTTCGAAACTTGGTTGAGAGTAGTAATATCACTAGCAGGAAATGCAGAGAATGATCGCATCTGTGAAGATAGAAGTTCAGGCTGTGGTAGTGAGAATACCAAAGAGGGGGATGTGACTATATACACTTATGGATCTGTGATTAAACATGTTCGCAGCGCTTTGTAAGGTCTTTGTAAGGTGCAGAAAAACGATCAGGGAAAAGAATGCTACCTTTGCGGTTACACGATCGGGGAGAAGAATGGTGCCTTTGCGGTTACTACGAGTAACATTATCATGGAGACTATGGCGGTGATCAGTACATTTGGGTTTGAAAGGACACAGAAGGTAACGCAAGTCTCCGTCTTGAATGACTCTATGAGTATGATTAAGAAGGTGCATGTGGTTCCCTTTCGCAAACAGTGGATTGAGACCTTGAGAAAGGCGAGGCTGAATGTGGTTACACGTATTTTCGTGCCAGGACATGTATGTGTTTTAGGCATTGAAAATAACAGATCAAATGACATCATGCGCGATTGTGGCACAGGGCGATATGCCCATGTACCGAGTTGACGCTTTGAACTCTGTAAGATGTATAACACGCGAGAGTGAGACTAGTGTGTCATACTGGATATGGTCTGACATAGGCCTCAAATCACATGGCCATGAAGACACTACAGAAGCATTAGCGTGATGATAGGAGTATGCCACTCCTTCTGAAACTCAGGACGGCATAAAGAAGTGTTTATACAAGACTCAGACGCATGCCTGAGTGATACGCATAACTAACACATGTGTAACGATATTAGCCGTCTAATTTACAGATAGTATTTTCTCCTGCATGATTAAAAGACAGGCAGTCGCCGATAAATCGATAAATGATGATTACTTTTTTTCAAAAAACGCATCCCACATCAGATCGTTGACACACGGAGAAATTGCATGTAAGACTGGCGACAAAATATAGTTGGATCTATCATAAGCTAGATGAAATACTTGAGTTCCATGACAAGACAGAAGGGGCAGAGTTAAAATAAATGACAGGCGTATTGTTATTTCGATTGGTCAAAGACTGGACAAGGAGAGTTAGTTAGGTGGAGTGGGGAGAGAGTTCGAGAAATGGCCCCGAGAGATATCGGAGAGTGCAGAGCTGCACAGGATGGCGCGGCATTCAGGAACCAGCAACTGAACAGTCAGTTGCGGACAAATCTAGGACTCAGTCTCCAGAAAAAGATTAGGTTGTAGACTTGTAAGTCAAATATTAATTAGGTTCTAACAGAACACAAGTTAGTCGTAGTTAGCTACCGTAGTCGTAACATTCGATAACAGTTACCATGTTGTTCCGACAAAACAGGGTTGTGCTTGAACTAGTTACAGGCACGGTGTGGTGGGCGGAACAACAAGAAAACTGTAGCAAAGGGCCAGAATTGTGCCCTGGCGTTGCCGTCTGTTTTGGCAGAATTGGATTCGAAACACCATCGAGTCGAATGACTGCTGGAACAGAGGGCGGAGCACTTATGGGAATGTCCCACGCCCACACACTCTGAGGACAGTTCCAATCAAGAATCAAGAACACGAGTTAGTTTGGAAATATGAGTAAAGAGATATATTCGACAGTCTCTCTGAATTAGCTGATAACAAGTGTAAAACTATTACTGGATGTGTTAGCGTAAGTTGAAATCACAAGTATTATATCATTGCCCAGTTGCAGACAATCTATGACTCAGTCACCAGATAACACAAGATTGTAGACTTGTATGTCACAAATTAAGTATGTTCTAAGAGAACACGAGTTAGCTCAGGAACAGGGATAGAAAGAAATTTTATAGTGTCTGTCCGAAACAAGTATCCTATATTATTGCCGTGATTATTTCAACCTTGTACGAATAAACGATGTATTTTTGTGAGATGAAGCATATCATGGTTGATTGAGTCTTTACCTGATACAGGGTAGCCCGTGGTTGTTATAGAAATACACGGAGTGAATCAGGACACCTGGTCACAACACCAGAGAGTGCAAGAGTATTGCATTCAGCAGAACTCTTAACGTACACGTGATGACTTGGTCATTCACCGCTTAATTGACTGTCACACCACTGTGACGCGGTAGCGTTGTTCGTTGTCGCACTATCAGGACCCTTGTAACTGAACCCTACTGGCCAGCAGCCAACACGCCATTACTTTTACAAGTGTTGATACTATTTCCTTTTTCAAGGTCCTGGATTAAAGATCAGGGTTTAAAGTGCGGTGTTGCTAGAAGTCAACATTTTGATGGGCGCAGAAGAATGATGGTCAAACAACATATGACTGGTACTGTCAGCAGAAGTGCAATGCCGGATACACTCAGGGAGCGATCGCAGCAACTATGGACGTGTCCAGTTTGCAGTGATGATGATTCGGCTGAATAGATATAACTGAATAGATATAAGATTGACTGTCACAGCAGTGTGACAGAGAAATATCTTGGACGGAGGCTTAGACAAGAATATCTGACATATCTCTGGTGATGTGACCAGGTTTATTCCTGGGGTAATTTTTGTAACTCAAAACATCGAGACACTCCGTGTCATAGTATACCGCAATCAAATAACGAGGCACTTCGTTTCGTAGGTATAACACATGTTTAATATGTACACATGTGTAATTACAGCAGTCTTCATTTAGAGTAGTGACCTCCACAGTATATTCTAGACATCAACGTGATATAACAAATATTGCGTATAAACAACTAGTTCTGACACATGTAGTAATTTCACACAACCATCTTTTCGCTAACCAGAGAGATTTTAACCCGCCGATCTCTACAGTTCTGATATCACTAGTGACTGACAATGTCTCACTTGTACTTAGAAATGTAATTGTCTAACTATGCTGAACGCATAACTACTGGAATCCGCCTACTCGAGCCTCCACACTCGCATCTGAAGCTAATTCGGAAACAGCTCTACAACTGACTGCTCATCTGCTGTCTTGAATATCGAGCTCTGGACCGTATTATCAAGCGGTGAACTCTCGACTGTCCACTCTCCAAATTGAATGTCTACAGACTGCGTCCCTCACAGACTTACTTTCCTAATATCATCCCCTTCCGCTTTCTTCAAAACAAAGTCCTGAATATCAGGATTGACCTTCCAGAATCTTCTAGATCAGTTTCTTAAGGTCCACCTTTTTCAATTTAATCTTGACCAGAAAGACACGACAAGTCTGTTACTTTGTTTGTGCGATCCCGTATGTATTACCTGGTTTAACAGAACCGCCTCTAATTTCTATGTTTGTTTTTATAATTTATTGAACAGTCAGATTCTACTTGTGTTACGCGTGTCAATACATCTCTCAAACCTTACGTCTGTCACCTTTCTTTAGGTGAGTGCGTAAGTGCAGTACCTGGAATGACAAGTCCGCCTAGTTGACTGTGAGACACTGTCTTTTGTCTCTTCGTACAATGACCGTGACCATGTTGATCGAGAGGTACGTCTCTTACGTTCCCTCGGGAACCGATACAGACCTGTGATAAATACTATTGTTCTATTATGTGTAATTTTCTTAGACCTTGTGTCTGGCCGCTGACAAAACATCGTCTTTTGTTATTTACATATGCTACCAATTCCGTAGACATTTTGTCTGACGTAATCTAAACATCGATCTCTCATGCCACATGATATTCATCATTATCAAGTGTCGTCTCCGCAACGAAATTTGGATACACCATATCTCTAACATCCCATCTCTCTTATTTTGGTGGTGCACTCTGCTAGACTGTAACATGTCCATCGTGTAATGTACTCTACAACATGTATCTCTGTCTACCTCTTGCTCATGTCATTTTAGTTGTCCAAACACAGTCTGCCACAATGCCTGCTAGTATACATACATTGAAACTTCCTTCACAAAGGAAATATATAGTATGACTTTGATTGTTATAGAAGATAGAATAATATCAATAGACGGTCGACTGTTGTCATCATATTGTGTTATTCAAACACATCGAGCACACACTGTCAGTTGATCAACTGAACTGTTCGGAGAAACGCCATATGACAACACATTTTTAGCTGCATATGTACAGGTTAATAAACCGAAATTGCTGCAATATCAAACCATTGTTTAATCTGCAATCATAGATAACATATCTCATCACGCTGTAGCCACTTCATTTTTTCCATGTTCCTGGCATAACTTCATAAACAATAGAAGACAGAAGTGATGCCTTTGAGATGTGGGTATATATGAGAATAGGGAGAACATCATGGAAAGAGTAGAATACAGACACAGTGGTGCTAAAAACACTTAATATGATGAAAGAACTACTAAGCAAAATAAAGATCAGGCAAATAAGATACTTTGTACACATCAAAAGACATGACACCTTATTGAAGATCTAACTTGAGGGTAAAGTCAAAGGGAAGCGAGAAAGATGTAGTCAGAGATACAATTTGGAGAGTAACATCACACGATGGACAGGTTACAGTCTAGCAGAGTGCACCACCAAGACAATAGACAGGGGATGTTCGAGATACGCTGCAGCCACCTTTAGTTGTGTAGACGGCACTTGATGATGATGATGAATGGCAGAACTGATAAATTATGTGTCACCGTCATTGTTGGTAATCAAGCATCAAACACGTGATGTAACTTCAGCGTCGTCTGACCTAGCATCAACAATTTTACATAGCGGCCATACAGCTCATTCGACATTCAAACTACCACTAGATTTAACAACAAATGATGAAACAATATGCACAATTAACTATAATTCAGCACTGTGAGAATACCTTGGAAGATATGCTCTTGTAACATGGGATGAATGTAAAATGGCACACAGAAGAACAATGGAAACACTTAACAAAGACTCTACAAGATTTAGGAGGCAATGAGGCATATATTTAAGTATAACTGTTCTCCCATCTAGACATTTTTGACACTCTCTGCCAGTATTACCAAAATGAACTACATCTGATGAGATTAACACATGCCTCAAACAATCACATTTTTGGAGCCATGTTATTACCTTCAAACGTGTAACTTGTAACATGAAAGTTACATTTTATGATGATCAAAATTCATAATTAACTTACTGTACATTAACTTCACCTTGGTTCAACGTAACTCTGTGAAATATGTGTGCACGTTTGTGAACAATGGATCTTATGCAACTGTGATTGCTCTAAAACTAGTATAATGTTCACGAAGACGCTACTATTATTCTACATAATATCGATTATACATGAGCAGATATTCCAATTATTTTGAACAATTGTTTCTTCAAAATTAATGAAATATATTTAACAGTACAGAAACCTGACATTCATTTACAAAAAAATAAAAAAATGCATTTATTTTACTAAGGAAAGAACTGAGCTGTAATGTCTGTCTACCATAGATAGTACTCATAAAACAATCGCTAATGTGTGTCAGGATTATGTGTTCGCTAAAAATCATGTGCTTTACCAACTCCAATAATGTTACACGCGGAACAATAAATGGTGTAGTGCAACACAGAGGCGTGATCTAGTTAAAACATATCACCCAATCAAATTAGACAACGTTTTATATAGAAATATAACTGTTTATCCAATTCATCGTGTGTATTCACATTTAAAAAAAAATGTTCTTGAACCAGAAAGATGGTCAAATAAAGTATTATTATGTTCAATGTCGATATTTATTTCATTTGTTAAAGTACTGATGAAAATTTATTTCAATTCTTTAGAAAAATCAGACTATCTACACCGGCAGTTCTCCATTAGTCAACACATCTTCTATTCTTAAAACATCATGGTTGAAAGCATGCATCTATTTATTTTCTTATACCCGGCAACACCGGGAATAAGACATCCATGACGTTGTTGGACAAAATACTTCCAGGAATGTCTACGCATTCCATTAAAAGAGGCGTGACAACTATCACTGAGAGAAGAGAACAATACAGAAGCAAAAAAAAAAAAAGAAAAGAAACACGAAATGGCAGGAAAAAGTTATAAACTTCAAAGCTCTAGAGGCCATCAAAAAAAGTGATGAACTAAGTAAGGAAATGACTCAAATTTTTCAAAGCCTACAACATAAACTGGTAACATCCAAAAAGAATGGGGTATTTTCAAAATATAATGTTAAAACAACTACACAATATATGCGGCACAAGACATCTCAAGAAAACACCATGATGGAGTGTGGACATACAAAAAGGTATACAACAGAAAAAAAAAACAGTTTCCAGAAATGACTGAAATCTAAATATCGTGACTGTTATCTACAAATACTACTAACTAGAAAAAAATTTCAAGTTTGTAATCAAACAAGCAAATGTTCATTCATGAAACAAGAATGGAGAATATGTGACATATATAAAACAAACCCAAGATAATTTTTCAAAAGTATTAAATGAATACGAGTAAGAGAAGAGAGCTAAACTCTCACAACAATCATCAATGATACAAATGTCAAACCCTTAGTGAACATCATGAATAGGAAAGAACGATGGAAAGAATACTTCCAGGAATTATACAACCCAGCAATAACAACATAATATAGACACACCAACGCTCAAAACGGTATATAAACCACATAAACAAATTTACTAACTCAAGCAAAAAAGAGGTTTTAAAACATAGCGCATGTAATAAATCACCAGGAAAGGACAGTATACCAGGCGAAGCAATAAACGCATGCAGACACACATGGATCCAGTGGTAAGCCATATTTTTCACAATTATCTTGTCAGAAAGAAAAGTACCAGATGACTGACAAAAATCAATAAATTGTACCACTATGGAAAAACAAAGGTATTAAGAGAGAGTGTGAATCATATAGAGACATCTCCTTATAAAGTCATACATGTAAAATCAACGCAAAAATAATAGAACAGACAATGCGATACATTAGAACCACAGCTGAGTCCATATCAATATGGATTCAGAAGAGGGACAAGCTGTACAGACTCACTATGCACACAGGGACAACTGAGTGAAAAAGGAATCGAATACAATCAATATTTAAACACAAGTATTTGTAGACCAGGAAAAGGCATTCTACAGAGTAGATAGAAACATTATATGGGAAACCGTAGAAATGTACAACATCATAGGACAACTGTTAGATAATGTAAAAGCGAAATATCAAAAATGCGAAAGATCAGTAAGAACACCAGATGGAATGACTGAACCTTTCGAAACAATATCTGGAGTAAGACGAGGCTGCGCACTTTCACCCCTACTTTTGAACATGTACATGGAGAGAAAATTAAAAGAAGCTCACATCAACAAAGGGACACACATTGCAAAACAGCCTGACGAGGAATATAACAATGGCATATATGAACTATAATGTGCTAATGATCGACGTCCAATATACACAAATTAAACTTTTCAAAAGCTCATCAATGTAATGCTACTTTCATGTCAGAAGTACAACATTGAAATGTACAATAAAACAAAAGTCATGTAAATTAGCAAGTCTTCAACACCAATGGATTTAACGATAGATAACACCAAAGTGAAACACACTAATTAATTTAAATATCTAGGCAGCATTTTTTTCCGAAAATCACAATTACTTCTTCACCCAAAGATCAAAATTATTTTTTTATAAACCAGATAATACCAACACTTTTTATACCACAATATGCTACCAATATCAAACTTGGACTTAACAACTTCGCAGTAGAGAAAAATAGTTACTTGTGAAATGAAGTGTCTGAGAAAAGCTGCAATGGTTACCAAACTAGATAAAATAAGAAATTACTAAATTATGAAACTAGTTGGTATAATATCATGCATTGAAAATATTGAGAGGCAGAAAATAAAATGGTTACGTCACCTTATGAGAATGAAACCAAACCAGATACCAATAAGAGAATACAGCAAAAGAAAATGCGGGTGTAAGACCAAAGGCGGACCAAGGAAACTGTGGATAGAAAACATCACGATAACCTTGAACAAATATGGACTAAATGCAACCTCTGCAAAACATGCAACCTTGGAACGATAGCTCCGGTTCCAACGCTTAACGGGAAGTGTGAATGCGATCAACCATTATTCAACTACGGAAAGACAATTGACAATGGACAATATGTAACTTGCTGAAGACCGAGGGGAATTCAAGAGATTCCTCGCAAAGACTACGCTCTGGATATACGTTACCTGTTGATGATGCTATAAATAGATAACACTTTATATAACAAAAATAATTGGTAGCATATCCTTTACATGACTTAGCTATCAACCCAGCATTTGTTAGCTGCGGTGATTTTCTAGGCAATATTAATACGTTCAGTAGTTTGTTATTGCTTTCTTAACGGCCCGGCTGCACAATTGCCTGTGGAGGGGATCGAACTCATTACCTGAAACTGGACCGTTCAGAAAGCAATGCCAAACTACTGAACGTATATATATGTATGTACATCATATATATATATATATACGATTTTTACCATTAATACGTGCTAAGAACTATTGTAGCATTATGTTACACCATAGTTGATTGTCTGCGAATGTTATCGTATTGTATCATCATTGTGGGCGGTGCCGACAACGATAGGGGCGGAGAAGTTAGTTCATGAATAGGTATTATATCTTGTTTCTTGCGCTTGTACAACACAGGAAGAACTATCATTGGAATACACATCCACAAGAGCCACCAAAACCATGTTGATTCTGAAATAGCTATATATTAAGAATATAAGTTAATTCAATGAATTATTAATAAAACGACTAGTTATACCAATATGTTAAATAATTAAAACAGAAATGTTACAGACACATACGGAGCGTTTCTTTTCTATGAATACGCAGGTATAAGCCGTATTCGTATTTATTTTATTTTTTTAATTTGTATTCTGGTTTTGATTCTTGGGTTCTGATTTGGTTTAACCTAAACAAATGTCTATGCATGCACACAGCACACATTCAACCGTGAAATATTCAAATTACCATCTCACTTATTTTTGATAAGAATGATAAGCGGACAAAGACACCAACGAAGAGTATACCGATGGTAGAATATCTGAATCTTTGCATTTATTGTCGACACCGCCCACTTTTTCGAGGTGCATACATTGAGCACAGAAGCTAGTTTCCCGATGAGAAGTGTCGTATTACCCTTTAGATGGAAACATGACAAATAAACGCTTCTTGACCTCAGTAAGCCAGCGGGAACAATTCGTTTACGACATATCTTCTCTTATGTCCTTAATGTGTTTGGTTGCAATACAGTGACCAATTAAAGTATTGTGGTGATTACTATAATATTCATTATCACAGCATATGAAGGCATGTTTTGTCTCGGCTAATAAGTCTTCTATGTTTAAGATTCGCTCCTCCCATTATTTCTCTCTGTATCAAATAATGAAAGTATAGTTAACTGTATACAGTACTATACTTATAAATTAGTTAAATATTTGGATGAAATGTTCATTGTTCAGATGAAAATTTCGTGTTTATCTCTTATACGCTGTATCCCTTGTTTGACCTGCTCTGCCAGGAATAGACAAGTTCTTTGGAGATCGCCATTTTGTGAACTTCTTGTGCACATAAGAAAGTCAATTGCTTTTGTTATGGATTTTGTTTATGTGAATCACATTGTTTTAATTAACTAAGTGTGTGAAAAATAACCATTATTTGTTGATGTAACGAATATTCGGTACAATGTATTGCGATTAGTATGTGTGCTTACACGGTGTTATAAGTGTCTTTACAAAAGAGCATATGTGCTATGTGTTTCTACCAGGAACACCAAAAAAGGCAGATTGTTGATCACATAATAAAACCGTCCGAATGATTGTAGTTCCAGCATGAACAAGTTTTACTAAGACGAATGAAGAGGTGGAAACTGCTGTGTCTGGAGGACATTAGAACAGAAGGATTATATTTGGGAAAAAACGTTTGGTTATTGAAACAGCGATGGAGAAATAGGTTGCAGTGAATGTAGCAAATATCAAACACTCGGAAAGTAAACATTAACATGATCTACGACTTCAAAATATTGGGCAAACAGTGGAGTCTCTTCTGACACCACAAGAACAACAACTTAAATCTGTACTGGTACAAATACACACAACGTATTCTCAAACTTGTACTGATACAAATACACACAACGTATTCTCAAACTTGTACTGGTACAAATACACACAACGTATTCTCAAACTTGTACTGGTACAAATACACACAACGTATTCTCAAACTTGTACTAGTACAAATAAATACAACGTATTCTCACACTTGTACTGATATAAATAAATACAACGTATTCTCAAACTGGTACTGGTACAAATACACACAACATATTCTCAAACGTGTACTGGTACAAATACATACACCGTATTCCCAAACTTGGATTGCGTTTAGTTTACTTCTGATTATCAATATGAAGACACTTTCGTACCCGTGAAAAATAACAATCGGTCCTTGTTTACAACCAGTATCCTCCAATTTGTCCATTTCCTTTGGCTATGTGTGTCAGTTTATGTTTATTATTTTAGATATACATTTTTATGGTTAGAGTAAATCATACGACTACAAAACTGTAAGAATGTTGGAATGTACAACATAACTAAACATAACATTTAACCTTGCTCTACAAATGAACATTTAAATTAATTATTGATTAGTTATTGGCATCCATTAACCAAATATATATATCGTTATGAGCAAACTAAGCATACAATTGTTTTTTTTTCTTGAAAAGAAGGGTGGTATTTCAAATACAAACATGTACTAAATGTATAGCTTGTCTCGTTACTTTACATTCGAGGATGACAATAGATTAGGTTTGTTATGTCAAATGCATACACGCAGTTCTATAAAAGTAATTATTACATTTCTCATTACTTCACAAACCGTTAGCCAGTAGAAACATATGATGTAACATTTGCTGCATTTCACATTCAGAATGTAGCCATTATAACAGATGTTCTTGGATTTAGTGGTTTTCTCGCAGTATAACTACGTTGAGTAGTTTAACATTGCTTTTTGAATTGTCCGGATGCACAGAATGCATGAGTCAGAATTTTAATATGTTACCATTGCCGTCACAGACGTAATATACGACACGACCCACAGAACATTCTACACGACCCACAGAACATTCTACACGACCCACAGAACATTCTACACGACCCACAGAGCATTCTACACGACCCACAGAACATTCTACACGACCCACAGAGCATTCTACACGACCCACAGAACATTCTACACGACCCACAGAACATTCTACACGACCCACAGAGCATTCTACACGACCCACAGAACATTCTACACGACCCACAGAACATTCTACACGACCCACAGAACATTCTACACGACCCACAGAACATTCTACACGACCCACAGAGCCGGAACGTATCAAAAATAGATAATTATATGACAATTATATTAACATATTCAATTGTTTGTACATAATATGTAAGCTTCTAACGATGTAAGAATCCACGAACACGTTGAGATATTATCTTACCCTGCAAACACAGTTTCCCTTGGTAGCCTTCGTTACACAGATGACATGTTCCATATAGTTGATCACAAGTTCCATATAGGCAGTGTTCTGGACAAGTCAGATTACAGTTCTCTCCATAAAACGTAGCTGGACAGTCTAGAATTAGTGAATTATATAATATATTTAACGTAGAAGTAAACGACCCAGGTGATAGTGAGGATGATTGTGAATTAAACCAGCTTAAGAAGATAACTCTTGACATTTCACAAACTTACTGATAAGATATCAACTGCTCCTCTGTACAAATATGAGTCGTTTACTTACAGTGGTAAAATTACCACTTTTTTCCTAGCGGTTATCTTAGAGTTGTATAATTATTTTGTTTTTCCTAGCGGTGTTCTTAGAGTGGTATAATTAACACTGTTTTCCCAGCGTTTTTCTTACAGTGGTATATTTAACACTTTTTTCATAGCGGCGTTCTTAGAGTTGTATAATTAACACCTTTTCGAGCGGTTTTCTTAGAGTGGTATATTTAACATTTTTTGGTTAGCGATTTTGTTAGAGTGGTATAATTATCACTTTTTTGTTATCGATTTTTGTTATCGAGAACACCGGCGGGCAGTGTGCCACTACTTGAGCAAAGGGATACATATTGGAACATCCGAGGTTAATGAAATCAGTAACCTACGCTCTTCATTGCAAGATCAGTCTTTTTTGACTATTTTATATATCCTTCCATATAATCCATCCACCTGCGCAAATAGATGCCTTACTTTGATAATAAAATGACATAACAGTAATCCCTAGATGATTACATAACAGTAATCTCTATTTATCCAACTATGCTATTCAACCCATTAAAAAAATAATATATCAGTATAATCATCAACAAATGTGAGAACTCTGAAAAAGTTACGATGACGATACATAACCTTCACAGTAAAGTCCAATACGTTTTTTTATACACAAAGTACATTCTCCAGAGATCGTGTCACATGTATTGTTGTGACATAATTGTGAGCATGTCTTGTTACAGAAGGTCCCATGCCATCCCTGTGAACATTCTGAAATATATGAGAGTTAGTCTTATGACGATTTATATACTTCAACTGGATTTATATTGTAGCTTAGCACATGTTGAAATTTATTTCATGTAGGATGTACCAGCCCAACAGGCTATACTTTATTTCATGTAGGATGTAGCAACGCAATAGTCTACTTTATTTCATGTAGGATGTAGCAACTCAATAGTCTACTTTATTTCATGTAGGATGTAGCAACTCAATTTTCTACTTTATTTCATGTAGGATGTAGCACTCAATAGTCTACTTTATTTCATCTAGGTTGTAGCAACTCAATAGTCTACTTTATTTCATGTAGGACGCAACAGCTCATGAGTCTACTTTATTTCATGTAGGACGCAACAGCTCATGAGTCTACTTTATTTCATGTACGGCGCAACAGCTCCTGAGTCTACTTTATTTCCAGCAGGGTGTAGTCGACCAAACGGAAATATATTATATAACTGTTATATTTGTCCATAAAACCCGACACCTTCAATTTCAGCTTTGTGGCAAATTTGTTCAACGTTTTGAAAACTTCCTTGAACCGTGGACATATGTAACCATGTCGCTGGTAGACCAGCTTTACGAACGATTTTTTCCGCACTCTACACTGAACACCAATCTTAGATGTACTCACAGTCTGAAGTTCTTGAACATTCAGGGGTCGTAGTTATCACTGTCAACCTAGCTACAGTACACCACACATGTGTTCTTCTTTCTCTCATGTTGTGGTTCTTAAACTTCCACATACTTGCAGGATATAAATATAACAACGGAATGAGTTGTGGCATTGTGTGCAGCTGTGCTATGGTATGTGTATGACTTTTGCCTAGACCACATGTGAAAGTATTGCACTCTACTCTAGAAGACAGGCTTGTAGGCACAGTTCACAATATACAGAACTGTTGGCGTGGAATGCAACACATTGCATAGTCAACTCTTTTTAAAATGTTGTCACTACGGACGCTGCTGACACGTAATGCAAAGGTATGATTATCTAAGAGCTGTTTCTCAAAGGACGATCAGATGCAAACGCGTGTTTACCTAAGAATGTGTCAGATAATCATAAGAATCATAACAGGTAGGAATCATTTTGATTGTTCTGAAGTTGTTAGGATTTCCAAAGTAAGTTACTAATCTACATCGTGTGTTATTGAATGACTAGATGTAATCATTAGGATCGGTCTGAAATTGTTATAAGGCAACGTGTGTTTATTGTATGACTATATTGATGAATCCTGATTGGTCAGATGATTTCCTTTGGGTAAATTAAGGATTATGATTGGCGGGAAGTGTCGTGAAATTTGGAGGAACGTCTGAGTTGAGTTAGGAAACGGATTCGATCGACGGCTACTGGTGGAGGTAGTCGGGGTTTCGAAACTGAAGAAACAGTTCCTAAACCGCGTCAGCCGTTGACGTGGAACCTACGCGTACAGTCAAAGGGATGTCTAGAACTAGTATTGGAAAACGTTGATATTACAGTTGCATAATGAGATGCTTTATTATTCTCATTAAGTTTATACCGTAACATGTGCTTATTCATTTGGAAATGTTAAGAGTTGTTTTATAAAGGATGTGCCCTTGCTTATTTTATATTCATGATCTGAAGTCAAACTCGGAGATGTCAATTAATACAGAAATTGATGTACATATTAAACGTCGTTCTTATATGGAGACAAGAAGTGCCTTTGTGTTTATTTGATGTCAAGAAGAGCTCCACATATTTAGACCTGGCCACATCACCAGAGGTTCCAGAAAGGATGTTACCTAAGACGCTTGACAAGCAGCTTGTTTTATTGTCACATTTATTTGTGACGTTGATGCAGGTTGTTCTATTGTCACACTAAATTGACGACACTAGCATCGCCACTTGTTGTACTGTCAACGAAGTGCAGATCCTTCATCGGTCACACATACACCGTTACGTTAGTATTAATTGTTTATGTGTACATAAACTTGCACACACATTCATAAAAGTAAGTCATGTCTTATACGAGGGGGAGTCAATAAGTAAGTCACAAATGGCTCTTTAGAAAAAAACTGAAGACGATAAAAACCTGAAAACTGTTTATTTTTACACATACATTATCCCTTTACTTCTCAACATAATTTCCACCAACATTGATGCATTTATCCCATCGTTTTATGAGTCCTCCCAAACCTGCTGCGTAGAACTGCGTGCTCTGCTTTTTAAGCCACATTTTCACTTCACATTCAACTTCTGCGTCAGTCGCGAAATGCTTCCCGCCAAGGTGGGTTTTTAGTGGACCAAAAAGGTGAAAATCACTAGGGGCTAAATCGGGGCTGTAAGGAGGTTGTTCCAGAATTTTCCAACCAAGATTTTTTATTTTCTCCTGAGTTAATCGAGCCGTATGTGGTCTAGCATTGTCATGAAGGAGTAGCACTCCTAAAGTCAGCAGCCCTGGACGTTTTCTTCGAATTGCATCCCGAAGCACTGATAGAACTTCACAGTATGATTTAGAATTCACATTGTCACCTTTCTTTTTGAAATTGGTTAAAAGCACTCCTTGACAATCCCAGAACACTGTCAGCATAACATTCCCTGCTGATGGTGTAACCTTGAATTTTTGGACACAAGGCGAAGAAGGATGTTTCCATTGCATTGAAGCACGCTTTGATTCAGGCTGGTAGTGATGCACCCATGATTCGTCCCCAGTAATAATCCTGTTCATCATGTCTTCTCCTTCATTTGCGTATTGACAGAGATGCTCCAATGACAAGCCTAATCGGTTCATTTTGTGTTCAAATACAGCATCATTTACTAAGAAAACAGGACTTGCTGTGTAGACATGTCAAACTGCGAACAAGAATAAGATAACGAAGAAATAAAAACGAACAAATGTCATTTTATGCAATCTCTTGTTGTAATTGTATGTTGTTGTTTACTGTGATACGTTTGAAAAAAATCGTATGATGACAATATGTCAGACGGCCATACATGTCCGGTTCCTGTTCTTTATGTTACTGGTGTACGTAAGAATATGTTTTCTGGATTGATACCATTTGTTGCACTGGTTATATACAGAACATGTATCACTGTCTTTTTAAATTTCAGTTCTCACATGGAAATGCAATATGACATGGATCTCCTATGCTACCCAGCACGAGATCATGTCGTAGGAATCCATGTTAGAGACAGTAAATGTGAGTCAGTTGGGGAAAGAAAAAAAACATGACATAATAATAATTGAAATGAACTTCTAGTGTGACAGATGCCTCAATCACAACATTAGGATCAAAACAGAAAAAATCAAAACCAGAATAATATGCATATATTATATAGGCAGAAAACCCAATACGATCTACATAAAGATGAAATAAGAGCTGCAGAAACGCGTGTAGTAATTGAAATATCTCGAGAATATTGTTACAGTAAACTAGACAGAAAACTAGAGACAAGAAATGTAAAAACCTCATCTACGTAAATTATGAATTAAAAATTACGAGTTACAAATTATGACTTAACCAATTTTAAAACACATTTCTACCACAGTGGGAACCAATAGGGGATCAATGCAAAATTTGTGATAGCATTGTGTTAAAATTGTCAGACATTTAAACTAACTAAAAAAGAAAAGATACAGTATACTACGTGTGAAATGAAATGCTAAGGAAAGCAGAAAACAGAACATGAAAATGACATGTGAGAAACGAGATTACAATTACTGTTTGAACTACATCAATGGTCAAATGTATTGAGAAAACAAAGACAAATTATTCCGCTAGATAATTGCAATGAGTCCTTTTGTGCCAAGGCCAAGAGCATACTCGATGAAAATGAAATAATCAAAATACACTTTAAGACCACGAAGAAGGATTGGAGGAGTTACCAGCATTATGCAGCAACAGAGTATTACTGCATATCAATTTACCACACGTGTCATATCCCGAACACAAATAGAATCATTTTATGAAACGCATCACAGCTTAAACATAGAAAAGACAATAAATAGATGCATTTGATGAACACATTAAAAAAGCGGAGATATATTTTGTGTTGACGCATCATTCGTAACAGAACATATAGCAATAACGGCACATGGAATCCATACTACAATCAAACATGTGTTGTATATTCATGATACAGTGTATGTACACACACACACATATATATATATATATATATATATATATATATATATATATATATATATATATATATATATATATACGTATACACATGTTATATACATATGTGTATGTGTGCGCACGTGTACGTGCGCCTGTGCATGGGTATAGCATGTACCATATTCTGGATCTGATCTATCATTCATCACAGACTATCATAATCATTTTGCATATCTTCGTGATATCTTCCTGAATATGACAAGTGTCGTATTCGGTTTGAAATATTATCGCACGACCATCTCCTTTGTTGTCTAACTCTTGTTCTAGAATCACACCCCTCCATTATTGTCGTTTCTGGAGCTGATGTGTTGTTTGGTATTTCCAATTGTTTTAAATTTCACTTTTGATTAGCCAGTTTTAGTTTACTTGACACTCTCAGAAAATCCTTAATGTTGTTCTATTCGGGCCACGATATTATGATGATTAATATATAACATATTGTTTGAAATGTTGCATGTTTGTTTCTCACTAAATTGGTTAATCCCATAGATTCGCATCCATGTGTTGCAGATAGAAATATATAGATTATAATACATCCTATTTGTTTTAACATTATATTGCAGCCCAGTCAAATGTTTTTAATGTGCTACCGTTTACTTGGCCAACATCTGCCTGCCTTCTTCATATCAATCAATGTTAATGATTATAGAAGATCTACTGAGTACACTTACAATAGTTCTATATGATTTATAAACGAATGAGAATATGGTAATGATTTTATCGCTTGTCATACAATTCTGCTTGTACTCTATTACAGAAATATATTGAGGATGTCGTGTTTTTTTCTTCAATCCCTTCTTTGATAGTTTGCTGAACTCGATTCGTGTATTTGCTGTTGTATAGCACTGTTATGTCAACTGCTTGTATCTCATAACCTCTGACATTTAGTTAAACAGATGTTTCGCTGATCGTCATTTATTTCACACATCATGATATTCTCTGCACAAGAGTAGAATATAAGAGTAGAAAACAACCCATATATTGCATGGTATTTCAGAGTTTCTGATATTGTGTAGACGATCGAAGTTTTACAATAATAAAATGTGGGCATATAATAAAAGAAAATATATGCATATGTCAATTATACATGCATATGCAGTGTTTATTTTTCTCTGTCTATTCTTCCAACTTCAGAAAAAAATGCTGCCTAGACATTTACATTCTTTGGCTTGTTTTAGGCAAACACAGTGAAGTGGCTTACCAACTTTCACCATTACTTCTTCATCCAAAGAGCAAGATGGAAATTAAAAAATAAATACTATCTACACTTGTTATACCAACACTGTGCTACCAATGTCAAACATGGTCTTTAACGGCTTCGCAGCTAAAAAAAATTGTCACATGTGAAATGAAGTGTCTGTGGAAGGCTTCAATGGTTACAAAACTAGATACAATAAGAAATGAAGAAATTCGGAAAATATGTGATATAATATCATGTACCGAACATTTTGAGAGACAGCAAGTAAAATGGTTCGGTCACCTTATGAGAATGAAGTAAAACCAAATACCAATAAGATCATACAATACAAGAATATCCGGGCGTAAAGCCAAAGGTAGGCCAAGAAAACGGTGCATAGAAAACATTAAGATATCCTTGAACAAACGTTGACTAAATGGAACCATGGCGACACATCTGGCACTGAAACGACAGCTTAAGATACACCCCTACGCATAACGGCAAGTGTGAATGCGATCAACAATCATTCACCTACGGATAGGCAATAGACAATGTAGTGTTTGTTTGAGTGTGTGTGAATATTGAAGAAACAATAAACTCACTCATGAGTTGAACGTGAAAGAGAGATCATATACATCTTCAATATCGTGTTAAGTCTTCAGAAACGATAATGATTAGCCCGTGACCCTCTGTAATATGCACCATTGGCTAGTTGGAAACCAATACTTCTAACATTACTCATTCCCTGATTATTGTTAACCACAACGTAAATTATAAACATAGTGGCCAATGAGAATCACTATGACAGTCTAATGAGTCTTCCAGAAGGATTGGTTTCCCATTAGTCAGGATATATAATATCGTGGATGCTGATTGATATATACGTTACAGTATAATGTTGATTTACCATCACAACGTGGTCCGTAATATCCATTCCTACAACTGCATGTTCCAGCTGTTGTGTCACATGCATCGATGCATCCACTCGAACAGTTAGTACAATGTATTGGTGCGCCATACGTGCCAGGAAAACATTCTACAATCAAGAGCATAAAATGATAAATCTAAAGTGTTTGTACACGACTAAACGTTGTAATGTTATATATGGTTCTCCAACTAATTATAATGAGGGTAACAAAACAACAACATGCTGGGAGTGTCAAAGTAGCGAATGCAAACATACTAAAGGAATTGTCTAAAGTCATTAACTGAAATCAACAAAAATATAAACACACAATAGATACACACGACGATTCGACTGAAGAAAAGTCTTCGTCAGGATGACGTCTAACAAACACACAAATACAGCTTCTATAAACATAGAATCATGGTAAAAGAAAAAAAAACCAAACACTTAGGGGACACAAGACACAAAACAAAAGAGGAATAATGAAAACAAAAATAAGTTTAGTATTAGTAAAGCAGAAAACTCAAAATCGAATCGATATCAACGAAAACAAAAAGGTTCTACTTAATTTAAATTCAGAAGACTCAAACACCAAAGACTAAACACACAAACTGATACATTGTTTGTTTGTTATTTGTTTAAGAGCCCCAGGAATTGCGAGCGATTATCTCTTACTTCCTATCTCAGAAATGCCACCCACCTGTACAAAGGAAGTAAGAGCTAATAGCTCGATATTAGTGGGACTCTCAAGCAAACAAACACACAAACAAACAATAGTAAATAACATGAATAGGAGGATGAATAAAGATGCACACCATATATTTTTATTATTTATGAATTATTATTATTATAACACGGCATAACTTTTTTGGTACTTTCCCGTGATTATCTTGTATACTCCATTTTATATGAATCTAAATCAAAGAAATAAACTTCATTCTGGACAAAGAAATGTCGATAAAATACAAATTACAGCTTGTTAGAAGTCGAAGTCATAAGTGTATTTTGTTTGTTGTCTATCATATATGGGATCCAATAATGTGATCTTGTGCCCACGATTGTCTACTTCCGCAACCACCATCATCACTTCCATACACACTCACTTAAATACACTTTTATCTCTCCTTTTGTCTTTCACTGTATGATTAGAAGCTGTGCTAACACTACATCTTCATAAACATACATAATAGTCGAATTAGTCATTCACAAGGATTGATGTTCCAATAGCCAGTATATCGCACATTCATATACATGCATATGTAGTGTTTGTTTCAGTGTGTGGGAATGTTGAAGATGACAATATAATCAATAATGAGTTGAACGTGAAAGAGAGATCGTATACATCTTCAATATCGTGGTAAGACTTCAGAAACTATGATGATGGGCCCGTGACCCTCTGTAATATGCACCATTGGCTAGTTGGAAACCAATACTTCTAACATTACTCATTCCCTGATTATTGTTAACCACAACGTAAATTATAAACATAGTGGCCAATGAGAATCACTATGACAGTCTAATGAGTCTTCCAGAAGGATTGGTTTCCCATTAGTCAGGATATATAATATCGTGGATGCTGATTGCTATATACGTTACAGTATAATGTTGATTTACCATCACAACGTGGTCCGTAATATCCATTCTTACAACTGCATGTTCCAAATGTTGTGTCACATGCAACGACGCATCCAATCGAACAGTTAGTACAATGTATTGGTGCGCCATACGTGCCAGGAAAACATTCTACAATCAAGAGCATAAAATGATAAATCTAAAGTGTTTGTACACGACTGAACGTTGTAATGCTATATATGGTTGTCCAACTAATTAGAATGAGGGGAACACAACAAAAACATGCTGGGAGTTTCAAAGTAGCGAATGCAAATATACTAAAGGAATTGTCTAAAGTTATGTACTGAAATCAACAAAAATATAAACACACAATAGATACACACGACGATTCGACTGAAGAAAAGTCTTCGTCAGGATGACATCTAACAAAAACACAAATAAGGCTTCTATAAACACATAATCATGGTAAAAGAACAAAAAAACACGAAAGATGTAGGGGACACAAGACACGCAACAAAAGAGGCAAGAATGGAAACCAAAATAAGTTTAGTATTAGTAAAGCAGAAAAATCAAAATCGAATCGATACCAAAGAAAAAATAGATGCTACGTAATTTACATTCAGAAGACTCAAACACCAAAGAAGAACCACATTAACTGATACTTTGTTTGTGTGTTCTTTGTTTAAGAACCCCATGCATTGCGAGCGTTTATCTCTTACTTCCTAGCACATAAATGTCACCCCACTGTACAACGGAAATAAGAGCTAATCGCTCGAAAGTCATTGGGCTCTCAAACAAACAAACACACAAATAAACTAGTAAATAATTAGAATAGTAGGATGAATAAAAATGCACATTATATATTTTTGTCCTCTATAAATTATTATTATAACGCGGCATACGTTTATTTTGTAATATTAAGCGAATATATTGTATGTTGCATTTTATATGCATCTAATCAAAGACATACACTTCATAATGGATAAATAAGCCGAGAAAATAGAAATTACAGCTGGATAAAATTCGAAGTCATAAGTGTGATAGAATCATGTGATCTCGTGACCAAGATGGTCTACTTCTGCAGCCACCATCATCACTTCCATACACACTCACACCAATAAACATTTATCTCTCGGTCTGTCTTTCATCGTGTGATTAGAAGCTAAGCTAAAACTACATCTTCATAAACATAAATAATAATCGGATGAGTCATTGACAAGGATTGATTTCCCAATAGTCAGTTAATCTTACATCACAGATGACCATTGGTATTTACGTGTGACTAAAATATTTATTTACCGTCACATCGTGGTCCATAATAGTCCTTCTGGCATTTACAGTGTCCATGTATTTTGTTACATTCATCGACGCACCCAATAGAACAGTTAGTGCAACGCAACGGTCTGCCATACATATTTGGTAAACACTCTGCAATCAAGATGTAAATGCACGAAAGTTGAACTAAACAGAAAAGTAAATGGTATGTTATGTTATGTTCCTCTAGGGCATAGGCGGCGCATAGGGCAGAAACCATAGCCTTCCATTTCTGTATTTGTGTTGCCATTTCTTTCAATTGTTGCGTGTTGTGTAGGTTCATTGACATGCCTTCTCTATTTATGGTCTTCGTAGAGTTTCCCTAGGTCACCCTCTTCTTCTTACTCCAGGTGGCACCCAATATAGTGACAGCTGGGGAATTCTTAGGCTGTTCATTCTGAGAACATGGCCGATGTAAGTCCAACGCCTTTGTCTAATGAAGGAAGATATATATGTTTGTTTGCTTTCCTCTCTTATAGTTGTGTTAGATTTAAAGTCACTCCACTTAACGTTCAGAATGGTACGACGGCATTTGTTTTCAAAGGAGTCGAGTCTTTTATCTGTGGCTTTTCACTTTCGCACCCATATGATAAAATAGGGATGATGTTGGAGTTAAACAACTTGAGTTTTGTGGTGTTTCTTAGTGTGTTTGACGTCCAGATGTTCCGTAGTTTATTGAAAGAACCCGCTGCAAGGGCAATGCGGTGTAATTTTTTTTTGATGAGTCTCCATCCAATGCTAGATTGGTGCCTAAGTATGTAAAATTGTTGACTTTTAATAATGGAACATTTTGAATTTCTATGTTGTCGTTGGATCTATACATGGTATAAACATTAATAATTTAATGTGATATACGTTTATATCCGTGTCATCTTATTATGACAGTATTTAACATGCTCTTTCTTTTTAGTTCTCTCTATTTGTTTCTTGGATTGTGTGAATAACGTATGTGGTAATTATTAATATATATGTCTGTCGTTCAACGTGTCAATAACGTCTGTGCTAATTATTGATATATCTGTGTGTCGTTCAACGTGTCAATAACGTCTGTGCTAATTATTGATATATCTGTGTGTCGTTGAACGTGTCAATAACGTATGTGCTAATTAATTACATATATGTGTGTCGTCAACGTCTCAATTACGTCTGTGCTAATTATTGATATATTTGTGTGTCGTTCAACGTGTCAATAACGTCTGTGCTAATTATTGATATATCTGTGTGTCGTTCAACGTGTCAATAACGTCTGTGCTAATTATTGATATATCTGTGTGTCGTTGAACGTGTCAATAACGTATGTGCTAATTAATTACATATATGTGTGTCGTCAACGTCTCAATTACGTCTGTGCTAATTATAGATATATTTGTGTGTCGTTCAACGTGTCAATAACGTCTGTGGTAATTATTGATATATCGGTGTGTCGTTCAACGTGTCAATAATGTCTGTGGTAATTATTGATATATATATATATATATATATATATATATATATATATATATATATATATATATATATGTCGTTCAACGTGTCAATAACGTCTAAAGTAACTACTTATCTCTTGTGGTCTCTTTCTTCGTGTGAAAAAGTATGAGTTAATTATTTCTCTCTTGGTGTTTCTTTCGTTGTGTGAATAAAGTAGGAGTACTGTGCATCTCGTGATTTGTATTTCTTCGTGTAAATAAAGTCAGATTTAATATGTTTCTTCTGGTATGTCTTTCATCGTGTGAATAAATTCTGATGTACCAATTTCTCTCCCGATATGATTTTCATTGTGTGAATAAAGTCCCAGTTAATAATTTATCTCTGTGTTTGTCCGTGTTCGTGTAAATAAAGACACAGTTAGCAATTTCTCTCCGTGTATGTCTTCCATTGTGTAAATAATGTTTGAGTTAGCTATTTCTCTCCTGGTATGCCTTTCATCGTTTTAATAAAGTCTGAGTTAATTATTTCTCTCTTGGTATGCCTTTTGTTCGTGTAAATATAGTCAGAGGTAAATATATATCTCTCCTGTTATGTCTTTCATCATGTGAACAAAGTTTGAGTTAACTATTTATCTCGTATAACTTAAACATAATCGTAACATGTGTCAGTGAAAATGATAGATCTTACATTGGCTAGCATATTTTATATTGTAGACTAATTGATTTATCTCATCTTATAGTGTAGTCAATGATTGATTTATCACATCTTATATTGAAGCCGGCGATTGATTTATCACATCTTATAACATAGACTATCATTGCTATATACGTCACAATAATATGTGTATTTACCGTCACAGCGTTGTCCGTAGTATTCATTCTTACAGGTGCATGATCCATTTGCTCTGTTACATCTATCGCTGCATCCTATAGAACATGCAGTGCAACGCAATGGCATGCCATACGTGTCAGGAACACATTCTACAATCAAAATATAAATACATCGTATCAGAATTAAAATGAAAACTACATTAAATAAAGAGTAATGCAACATATCGATGGACGTTTATCCTGTTGTCATCATTTTGTGACGCTGTTTATCATGACTTGTATCTCTCCTCTATTTAATTATTTGTGACTTGGTATGTCTTCCATTGTTTGATAAACGGTTGAGATAATTATTTACGCTCGTCACAACAACAGAAACACAAACAGAAAGAAAAACATCAAAACAATACAAAAAGAAAGGCGCATGTGTATTGAGAAAGGATTTGTTTTTTCCACTATCAAGTATATCTCATATCATAGACGGTGATGATCATTAACGTTAATACATATATTTATACGTTATACGTTAGTATATATATATATATATATATATATATATATATATATATATATATATGTATATGCTTACCGTCGCAAAGTGGTCCGTAATATAGGTTGCTGCAGGTGCATGTTCCATTTACTTTGTTGCATGTATCGATGCATCCAAGGGAGCAGTGTTTGCAAGGAAACACTTCGCCTCCATACATGTACGGCAAACATTCTGCAAACAATATGAAAATGTATGCTACTTGATTTAAAATCATAAATAATGATATAAAAAATAATGCAGTACGTTTATTAAGTTGATCATGTGTTCTTCATTTTACAACACTATTTAACATAGTCAATCAAAAAGTGAACACGTCCACGCCATCGATTACTTTGAGAGGGGATGTCCTCGAGAGAACCGGCACAATGAAGTACTTGGGGGTCATGTTGGACCGAAGTCTGAGTTTCAAAGATCATGTTGACCACATAATTGTAAAGGATTATAAAGGTCTTGCGGCGATGAAAGTTATAGCTGCTGCTCAATGCGAACAGAGACTTTTATTTCTGCTGTATCAGGGATTGGTGGTGGCGGTGGTAGAGTACGCACTGGCAATTCTGACACTGAGTCAAACTCAAACAGAAAGATTGGATAGAATCCAAAATGAAGCAATGCGAATAATTTTAGGGTGCACGAGAGATACGTTGGCTCGGGCTATGCGATACCTACTTGATGCCCAACTGCGGAGCAAAGAATACAAATGTGCAGGACGCGGGACTACCTAAAAATCACCGCTGATAAAGAGCATCCTCTACACACATAAATTATCAAAGTGAAAGGAAGTCGACAAAAGAGAGGAAAGTCGTGGATGGGGCGCGCATAGGACATAATACAGAGTGTCTGCATATTGGAGGATGTACTACCTGGTGCAAAATGGAGTATGGCACCCTCAGATTACCCAACAGCCTTCGAAGGAGTAATAACACTCAATAGAGAGTGCAGGGAATGGTGTCAGACAGTGGTCGAGTCGGAGGTGCTCGCTCTGATCAGTGATAGTTCAAGGGAAGGTGATATAGTTATATATACAGATGGGTCGGTTGAGAGACACATCAGGAGTTCCTGGGCTTTCACGGCTCAAAGGTGGGGGGAGACTATCAGAGAGGAAAGTGGTGCATTCTTTCAGACGACAAGCAGCTTGACAATGGGGATTATGGCGGTGACCAAAGCTTTGCAATGGGTCTGCTCAGAGACTGTCTGCGAGCATGCCTGTATCATCAGTGACTCCATAAACATGTTTGTGAAAGTTCAGACGGGGTACGATCGAGAACAGTGGCTGGATGCAGTGAATAATTCATGTGTGCGTACAGTGACTTTTATTTGTGTGCCGGGGCACGCGGGAGTCTGGGGTATGAAAGAGCAGATAGTTTAGCCGCCCACGCTGATACTTCAGCTGTTGGTGGAGCGATGGATCGGGCAGACATTTTGAATGTCATAACAATCAATATAAGGTAACTGCGTGAAACATAACAACAATTGTACTTACTTAAAACACGTTTTTATAATAGTTTCACTTAGACACGACGGAATATCACTAAAACTAGTGGGTAAAACATTTCGTTTCCACATATATCTACGTTTTTCCTATTCATCAGGTAGTATATCAGTTCCATATTTCTCTTGAATGTGTTTATGTTGTGTTACTTTACATTCGACGTCTTTTGGTGTTTTGTTTCAGAGTGTATCTTGATAAAGTCCGTTTAGTTGAAATGTTGAATAAGTTTTGTGTTTGTATTGCGTATGTTTACTTGTGAGCGGTTCAGCACCCACAAGTACAAGTTATAGTACGTCGTGTCTGAGTGAAACTAGTATAAAAACATGCGTTTTACGTAAGTTGAATTATATCATATATAGTGCATACAATCATTCATGTATTCATTTTCATTTTCGCTGAAGTTAGCTCACAGGGCTGAGGTCAGATCTCCCCAATTATGTCTGTTCAAAGCTATTATGTGCAGTTCTTGAAAAGTATAAATATTCCCATTGTTCTTTTGCCTGTAGGTATCCATTCAAGAGATTGGTGGTGTATTCTGTTGGTGTTTGCGCGTAGGACATGTCCGATGAAGGAACGACGGCGTTTTCTGATAACATCTGTGATGAAATTTTGATGCGTCTCTATTCTGATTGTATCATTGGATTTGCATTCACTCCAATGGGTGTTAGTTATACAACGTAGACATTTGTTCTCGAAACTCAGTAATTTCTTTTCTGGAGATAAGGAGCTTTTCCAGTTCTCACATCCACATGCTAGCATCGGAATAACGCAGAAATTAAATAAGCGCATGTTCGTGCATGTGCTGATTTACTTTGACTTCCTTTGACTTACTTTGATTTACTTTGACTTGATTTACTTTGAATGCAGTTGATGCTAGGGAAATACGAGTTGTAATTTATGTCATGACATCACCGTCGAGTGTTCATTTGCTTCCTAGATATGATAATTTGTGTACATTTTCATGTTGTTGTCCATTTCGTTAGGTGAATTGGTGAAGTCTATAATTTTTCAGTATATACATACATTGCTATAAACGTAAGAGTATAATGTACATTTACCATCACAACGGGGTCCAACATAATTGTTCTTACAAGTACATGTTCCATTTGTTTTGTCGCATATATCAATGCATCCGATAGAACAGTTCGTGCAAGGCAATGCTGGTCCATATGTTCCCGGCAAACATTCTACAATCAAGATGCAAATGCATTTTAGTTGATTGAAAGTAAAATAAAGTTAAGTAAATGAAACAAACAAGAGTAAAACACATTAGTATTATCTTCTTCATCTGCGACGCACTCTTATTTCCACCAAAAATAATTCGAGTAATTTCCACCGGGGGGTGCGAGGAACGTTGTACTGCAAGTTTCACAGTTGAAATGTCTTATATGCACCTCGGTTTACTCAATCTGTGGCCCGAAAATCCGAGGTCCATCACATCTGTTTTTGTTATACCTTTAATTCGTCAAGTTTGATTCCCTAGCATGGGCAGCTTGTCATCAGGAGCAGGTGTGTAATGACTATTTGCCGAAACGACTGTCGTTCACGTCTATCTCGCACGAGGTGATCCACAGTAATTGCGCGTGCCACGTGTAATTAAAGTATTTGTACCTGTGTCCATTGGGTACTGAACCTTTTCCTAAATGCGAGCATGGTCCAGGTTAAGGAGAACTCGACAGAAGATGTCAACCAGTGCTTATTCGCCTTTTTAGCCGACGTGTCGTACTACAACATCTTGTACCCCTCAACCAAGTCTGAGTTTCACCACGTGTTTTGGAGCAAGGCGTATTCTCCAGTTGAATTATCTTGCCTCATTTGTGCCTTATCCCATCGGGTACGGAACTCATTCCCTCCGAGAGCATGTTTCTAGTATAGGAAAACTTGACGTAAGAGTTAGACCAGTGCTGCTTTCTTTGTCTGGCGCCTAGGACTGTGTCTTTGTCTCTGCCCGTAAGAAGCACATGTACCTAGAAGCTTGTCTCAAGTTAGCAGAGTTTGTAGTTCCGATTTCTTTGGACAATTTTCATTTTCTTTTTGTACTTGGCGTAGCCTTCTTATGCGTGTGCTTTCCTTTCATTGTACTCAGTGTGTTGTCTTTTTGTCTCTCGCCATTCATCTAGCTTTTCGTGTCGTTGTCATTGGCCGCCCCTCCAATACTCGGACCGGACTGACTAGCGTCAGTGTATGTCGACAGTGCCACTGCATGTATTGGTGTAGTGGTGTCGGAGATAGTGACTGTCTTTGTTGCAGTAAATTAAAGTAGGAAGCATAATGATAAATGAAAATAATTCTTACAACTGACGGGAATTGGATCAGGTCTGTTCTAGCAGTACCGAATTGCTTTACCGAATTGCAGTACCGAACACAAGTGAACAGGTTTTCCGTACTTGAACAAATACATCCTTAAAAAAGATGTGGTCTCGCCAAGACTTTAATCTTGTGCATCCGGTGCTGCTAGAGCAGACCTGGTTTAATTCCCGTCAGTAGTAAGAGGTTTGTTTGCAGCCAATTATCTTTGCATCTGCTGTCTCCACATTCACGAATACGATCCCGAAAAAGTTAAACCAGAATCAGCAAGAGCAACTGTACTTCTGTTTCTAGGGTCACTACGAGAAGGTACATTTGAGAAGTTGGTTATCTTCTAACCCTGGGTCCACTGAGAGCACCGTTGTACTCTTTGCTTCCTAAACATATTGATTAATGTTTAGCTGGTCATCATTTTACGACGATGTTTAGCATGACCATCGTCTCTCTCTCTCTCTCTCTCTCTCTCTCTCTCGTTATAGTTCTATAATGACATCTCCTGTGTTGTTATTTGATAACGGTTGGATTGACTTTGCAGTAAGATGAAACAAAAATATAAAATCATATCGCCGTATGGGCATCTTACCATGATATAATGCATTTAGAAGTAACTATATATATATATAAATATATATATATATATATGATCGATTTACAGCTTACCGATACAAGTACTACGATCAATTAATTGTTTGAGGAGTTTGTCTGAGGTAGGGAGTTTTAATGCATTATTTTCAATCGCAGTTTACTTAAGGAAATATAATTGAACGCGATGTCTAGATTTAGTATCATTTGTAAATGTGTAACTTGAGATAAAATAAATATACTCATATATATGTATCGTAACTAATCGTTGATCGCTTTATATCTCTCTATATTCTATCTCTTTATCTCTCTCTCTCGACATGTGGAAACCAATGTGATTTCAAACACAGCGTTATGGACACACACACAATTGCAAATCTACATTTCTATTCACATGACATAGTACTTTTACTTAGAAGCTCTACATGTGCGGTATACATTCTACAATCGAGATGACAATGTATGTTAGTTGATTGAAAATGATAATAAAATGGCTTAAATAGTAATGCATTACGTTGATGGCATTGATCTTGTTGTCATCATTTTACACTATTTAACATATTATATATCAATGTCTTCCTCTCTCTATTCACTTCCTTCGTGGTATATGAGTCATTGTTTGTTGAAAGATATAAAGTATTATTTTCGTAAAATACAAGGGGAAAATAGTAGTAAAATAAGCCATCGAGAAAGATTGGTTTTCACGTAGTCAGTATATCATATAGAGTTGACGGACAGTGCTATAAACGTTAGATTATAACAGTGTTTCCGAACCTTTTCTTCACTATGCCCTACCACAGTATTTCTCAAATTCTGATGCCGCCCCCCCCCCCAATGTAACATACATGCGTTTTTTTTTAAATATTAAAAATTGAATTATTCATAAAGGAAGCCTAATTACATCTTGTTCGAATTATCCCTCTGAACAATGAAATTGCCCCCCCTCCCCTGTGTGGCGTGAGCCCCGCTTTGGGAAACACTGAACTATAATGTAAATTTACCATCACAACGGGGTCCAACATAATTGTTCTTACAAGTACATGTTCCATTTATTTTGTCGCATACATCAATGCATCCGATAGAACAGTTCGTGCAAGACAATGCTGCGCCATATGTGCCCGGCAAACATGCTATAATCAAGATGCAAATGTATTTTAGTTGATTAAAAGTAAGTAAAGTTAAGTAAATGAAACACACAAGAGTAAAACACATTAGTATTATCTTCTTCATCTGTGATCGCTCTCTTATATCTACAAAAAATAAATCGAGTGATTTCCACTGGGCGGGGTTGGGGTGTGGGGTACATTGTACTGCAAGATTCACAGTTTAAATGTGTTAATTACACTTCGGTTGCCCCACATTGTGGCCCAAAAATCCGAGGTTCAGCACATTTTCGTCATCACTTTATTTCGGGAAGTTAGCTTCTCTAGCCTTGACACCTTAAGTGAATGGGCATCTGACTGGGAGTACAGATCAACCTCTCCAAAACTGTGACAACATTCTTCTCACTTTCAAACCACCAAGAAAAAGGAAATCTTAAAATAAATGGAAGTGAGCTAGCACATGTGGAGAACCCTACATGTCTAGTGGTCACACTAGACAAGCGACTCACCTGGAAACCACACCTAATAACTACTGAGCAAAAAGCAACCAGGAGGCTATCCTTGATGAAGAAACCTGCAGGAACAAGCTGGGGACCAAATAGAAATATGCATTCTACGAAAAGTCTACATGGGTACAGTCAGACCTGTAGTAGATTATGGAATGATAGCCTGGGCATCAGCATCAAAAAAAAATACTGATCGCCTATCTAAAGTACAAAATTCAGGACTTCGACTTATCACTGGAGGGATAAAAACCACTCCAATCCATGCAATGGAAAAACATGTAAACATCCGTCTACTGGATGCCAGAAGAGAAAAAAAGAGTGCTTGTTCAAAGGGAAAAAATTAAGCGCATGCCAAACCATCCGATGTATGCGCAAATTTCTAGATCAACCACAAGCAGGTTGAAGATAACCAGCTTCTGTCACATCTCCAAAGACATCCATGAACAACTTAAAGAAATCCTCACAAACCTCACACATGAAATTGAAACACTAACGGACTTTGAAGAGCCATGCACGAGTCTCCATAATGTCTCCATAATAACACAGGTTCCTGGAATAATTAATACGAAATACCAAACGCCAACTCAACTAAAAGCATTGACACTGGAGATGACGAAAATAAAATACAATCCCAAGGATTGGACACATGTCTACACATATGGATGGACATTAGGAGCTGTAAGGAATGGAGGAGGTGGAATTTATAAAACTCAAAGATGGGAAGACAATATCAAAAGCTTTTCCAACCGGGAAAATACTCCTCTAATTTTAGAGCAGAAGCAGTTGCACTTCATCAAGCACTGAAAGCCTTCACTGAACCAGGACTGCCAAGACCAAAGAAGATAGCCATATTCACATATTGCAGATCTATACTGGAATCAATCCAGAGCAACAGAAACGAAAGCCGTATGTACAACATCAGTCATGAGCTAAGACAGATCCAAAAATCAACAGCTTTTGCCCTTCAGTGGATACCATCACACTGTTAAATCATGGGAAATGAGAAATCGGATGCTCTGTCAAAGGCAGGAAGCGAAATGGAGAAACAGAGACGCCCACTGTCTTATGGAGAAGTAAAAACAATAATCCGCAACACATACCCAGTAAAGTGGAAGAAAGAAATGGAAGGGGAATGCGAACATGATGCGATAGCTCTCCTCCAAAGATATCAACAGACCACAATATATCACCTTAGAACAGGCCACTGCAGACTGTTGGGTCAACTTTATCGATTAAGGATCTCATACACGGATGAATGTCCATGTGGATCCGGAACCCAGACTCCGGAACACATACTTCAGGACTGCCCAACATACAAAGAGCAGAGACAGCAGACCTGGCCAGAGGATACAGACTTGAGGCAAAAGCTATGGGGAAACCGCTCTGACCTGGAGAAGACAGTGGACTTCGTCTTGACGACAGGTCTGACGGTATAGCATGACCACAGATGGTGAACGCAGAAGAAGAAGAAGAATGCATGCGATAGACAATGCTGCAAGACAAGTTCGTGCAAGACAATGCTGCGGCGTATGTGCCAGGCAATATCATATGTATGATGCTTTAATCCCACTCAAGAGAAAAAAAATCTAAATGTCTAACTTATTTACCAGCTTAACGTCTAATGTTACATACAGTCACGTCAATGCTTACCGTCATTACAATTTTCTCCAAAGTAACCAGGACGACACGGAGAACATGATCCATAATACAAATTGCATGTAATATGTTCACAGAACGGACTACAATGTGATGTACAGTTGAATCCATAGAATCCAGGAGAACATCCTTGAGTGCAGGCACCAGTAATATAATTGCATGCTTCAGATGTATTACAGCTGCACCTTTGATTACACTCAAGTCCGTACATCAAGTCGGGACACACCGAGTCTTCATGGAAAGTCGATTTTTAAATGGAAAAATGATTGTCAATGACATGAACACTAACAACGATATCATTATAATAATATCGGAAAAGAAATACTGCTATTATCATCAACACCAGGTAGCATTTTATGCACGTATATACTACGTTTTTTTTGTTAATTGTATACCCCAGTATACCTTGCAGAGTCATGAGTTGAATAGTTCTATGGAGAACTATAGATAGATATAGATGGATGGATGGAAGGATAGATGGTTGTATTGATGGATTAATAGATAGAATGATAGATGGGCAGACATACATACATAGATGGACATACAGATAGACATACAGACAGACAGATATATAGATAAATGGATAAATGGATGGATTGATATATATATATCAATCCATCCATCCATTTATCCATTTATCTATATATCTGTCTGTCTGTATGTTTATCTGTATGTTCATCTATTCATGTATGTCTGCCCATCTATCATTCTATCTATGATATATATATATATATATATATATATATATATATATATATATATATATATATATATAGATATATAGATAGATAGATAAATATATATATATCTATATATATATAGATAGATAGATAAATAGATAGATAGATAGATAGATAGATAGATAGATAGATATATAGATATAAAGATAGATAGATAGATAGATAGATAGATAGATAGATAGATAGATAGATAGATAGATAGATAGATAGATAGATAGATAGATACATAGATAGATATATATATAGATAGATAGATAGATAGATAGATAGATAGATAGATAGATAGATAGATAGATAGATAGATAGATAGATAGATAGAAAGAAAGATAGATAGATAGATAGATAGATAGATAGATAGATAGATAGATAGATAGATAGATAGATAGATAGATAGATAGATAGATAGATAGATAGATAGATATATAGATAGATAGATAGATAGATAGAATGGATGGATGAATATATATATAAACGTGTTGTACTTTATTTAGTATGTATCAATTATTCGTTTAGTCTCTGTGGTACTCTCTATGTTGTTGGGTGTACACGTACGTACAATGTATGGGCCCCTGGGCATCAGTGGTGACGGGTGACGGTTTGTGTAAATAATAACATCTACGATACCGATATCCTCGCATATTTGTGCATTTACTTCAGTGTGCAAGCTCACGTGGTTGCATTCCCTGAGCTCTATATTGAGTGTTATGATGGTCTTGAATGCTTCTTGAAAGACCGTAGGTATATGTGTCCATTCCACGCCAGGTGTTACGTCTTCTGGGGCGCAGTTATGTTTAACGATATCCTCGGTCCCACACCCGTAGATGTGCCTCTCTTGAACCTGCTTCCCTTCACCTAACGGAGCCCACTGTATAGTATGTGGTTATAACAGAACTCACTCTGAGGTATACACGGGCATGCCACATATCACTTCTATGTTCTATGAGATATGCTCGGAAAATCAAGGAGAACTTTCAGAGCCACACATGTTGTGTCTCTTGCGGAACCAAGGATAATCTGCATCTCTTCGTTTTGAATTATCGCCTGTCTCTCAATCTGTATGTGATCGGCGGTGATAGTGACGCCTACATATTAAATGGCAGGGACGGCAAGAGCATCATCTATGATTACGAACTGTGGTTGTTTAGTGTCAGCCGGTGCCATCAATCTCAGAGCTGAAAGTCTTTGCGATACTATGATCAACGTGTTCCCGGAAACACAGACTATGTTCAAATCGCGTTCCCATGATGAGTTCCTCATTACACCTGTATTCTCTCATCCCCACCGTCGGTGTCACAGACTTTACGATGTGGTTGTTAAGAGAGAACCATGTCACCGCAACCGTGTCTTTGTTGATCAGTGTTCCTGAATCATCACACCAGGAGGCGATACGTCCTAGCTCATTCTGCAGTAATCCAACAGTTGCTGTTCTATTCCTCCCTGTCTGTATATCAAGATAGAATTCGCAAAAGACAGTGGTTAGCTGCTGGTGTGTACTTGCCACGCTGTAGACATTGAATGATACTGGAGAGAGGGGGGATTCATGTGGAAGGTCTGGACGCATTGCTATTGATATTCATATCATTAAACTATCTATCATATATATCACCATTAGCGACAGCGTCACAAATAGTGACCATTACTAGCACTGAGTCATTGCTTGACAAAGATTGATTTAGATGTTTGTGGATTCACTCTATCAGAAGATGTTCCATTCAAAATAGCTCAACGTACTTGACATTCTCCAGCTCAAAGCACGCGACTACTCGTGCTGATTACATTTATTTGAGAGCGAACGGGGAGTATGAAGCAGCAACAGATGAATAGGAAGGTTATTGAATGATATTCTATTTCAAGAACTTCGTAAAGTATACATTTCCGTATCATACACATTCAATATTGAATGAATCATTCGGTGAGGACGCTGGGACAAACATATTCCGAAAAGTGGTTTGAGGAGGGTGGCGATGGAGTTGTCTTATATGTAAAAAGTCAGCGTAATATTTATGTCTGGACATTTTGGTGACCATGAAAATTGATGTCTTGGCAGACGCTTTGTTATAACGCTAATTTGGCATAGTAAACAGTAAATCGTGATGATTTAAATAATATTAATGAGATAAGATAAGAGACTGCTGTTAAACATGTCTGTCAAACCACATCGTCGAACACACTAAGAAAATATCACGTCTTGGTATATATGGAGAAACCCCATCGAGCCTAGAAACGTGAAGTGGTAATGCGGCTTATTTCAGCCTTCAGGGGCTGGAAACTACAACTGGTCTGGCAGTCCCACTCACGTAGGACCACAATCCTGCTCAAGCAAGCAGTGTACTGAAGACCGCGGCAACCAGCCAAAAGGTGCACAATTAATCAGGATGTCACACACAATAGGAACATGTCTATATATAATTATCAGATATAAACATGTTTCATGTGAACAAAAGAAGAAGAAGTATGGAGTAAAACGGAGCGTACACTGTATATATATATATATATATATATATATATATATATATATATATATATATATACATATTTATATGTAATATATTGTATTTGATACACCACATACTCCAATAAAGAATTGATATGTTCAGTATTTCAACTCTGAATAGATGTTCCGTCACTAATGACATTATAGTTGAATGTGCAACCATGTAGTCTTTAACTACCTAACATACATATGTACATACCACCATACGCGGCAACTTCACACAACGTTAGTTGATCATTCGTAGCACTGAGTGATTGCTTGACAAGTACAATATAGATTGGTCTAGGTGCTTGTGTATATACTCTTTCAGAAGGGGATGTTCCATTCAAAATAGCAGAGCTAATCACTAGTTTTTGATTATTGTACATATACACTCGCGTACCACCGAATAGAGACTTAGTAAGATCTGTTGTAAGACAAAAGCAACATTACATACTGGATATATGATTCTAGTGAATGTGTTGCGATTACAAACGCATTATGTTATAACCGCGTGTGTTCTTCTTGTGCGTTCAATGGAAAATTCCTACAGCTTAGCAGGAAACACTCCGAAGACGGAATGGAATGTGTTACGGTTTACAGCTTATCCGAAATGTCTGTTGCGTTCGGCTTGTAAAATGTCATCATGATTCATCATGTCCTCTGAGTCACGTCGGTCCTACATTGACTGTCAGCTCTACTCTTTAAACCTTTTTACTCAGTCACCTCTTGCGACATACTGTGCACTGAAAGTAAACTGTATTTTTTTTTGTAAATCGCATCCTGAGGCAATTAATTGTGCTTCTAAAGACATTAACTTGTCTGGGTCCCACACTGTGTTACTGTCCATTCTATAAGATACAATGATGATGTATAGTTGTTCTGTAGTGAGATGAGCCATACCTGAATTTGAAACTATAGGCATTCAATAATATTGTGTATGTTCCTGTCATCAGTTATTTCTAACACCATCTATTGTTTTGACATTGGTCTCTTTTATACCATCACGAATAATTGAGACATTGAAGTGAGTACAATTCAAGTAACCTAGAGAAGCTAATGACCAGGTGGAGATAGTCGATAGGTTGAATGATGTCTAATCATCGAAAAAATGTATAAATGTAATTCCAAACACGTTGTAATTGCTTTTTGAACAAAATAGTGTATATGCATTCATGTATATACACATGTATAATAATGCGACACATAACCCATTATGGCGTATGTGTGGCACACTTGGGACACTAACACATACAGTTATTCAATTATTTATGTCCT
>CM067305.1:60049331-60193262 GCA_034231615.1 Meghimatium bilineatum
CAATTAATTGTGCTTCTAAAGACATTAACTTGTCTGGGTCCCACACTGTGTTACTGTCCATTCTATAAGATACAATGATGATGTATAGTTGTTCTGTAGTGAGAAGAGCCATAACTTGAATTCGAAACTATAGGCATTCAATAATATTGTGTATGTTCATGTCATCAGTTATTTCTAACACCATATATTGTTTTGACATTGGTCTCTTTTATAACATCACTAATAATGAAGTGCGTGCAATTCAAGTAACCTAGAGAAGCTAATGACCAGGTGGACATAGTCGATAGGTTGAATGATGTCTAATCAGCGAAAAAAATGTATAAATGTAATTCCAAACACGTTGTAATTGCTTTTTGAACAAAATAGTGTATATGCATTCATGTATATTACACATGTATAATAATGCGACACATTAACCCATTATGGCGTATGTGTGGCACACTTGGGACACTAACACATACAGTTATTCAATTATCTATGTCCTCAGCCACTGTGATAAAAAAATCTCAGAAAATAATGCTTGAAAAATAATGATGTAATGTGAGTTGTGCTTAGCTACATTTCCAAATCAACAAACTTAAGCCGTTTCAAAAATGCCAAAAGTGTTATAATCACAAAGTGTGTTTGCTTGCTGCCGAACGAACTTATTCTATCTTGTGTTCTGTATAGCTCATTTCTAACACACATCTATAGCACTGTTTTAAAAAGTATGAGTGGTTCTGACCATTGTCTGCAATGATTGTCCAATTTTCACATCCGTATAAATGTATACTTAGCACTAGGGATCTGAATAGATTGTTCTTTACTGTAATACTGATCTACTAAATCATGTTAAGCATTGGCTTGTCAGAAAACGTCATTTCTATTCTTAGCGTAATCTCACCTCCTGAGTTTTGATTACCATATGTTTTTGATCGAATTCGGTGTTTTTATTTTTTTTTAAATATTTAAAATTCTTTTTTACAGCACAACACAAATGTTTTATAATTTATGATAAACTATTTATCTACATTAAATTTAGAATATAATCATTAGTAGTCATACATTATGTCACAAAGATGTTGAGATGTTCACTGTTTGATTCCTTAAAAATAAATCCAGATAAAAACGTATTTGTATCAACTCATTTACAACAATTGGTACATCCCGTCACACTGTATAATGCATACATAATGCATACTCTCTAATGGGGTACGTGTATAAGAGAAAAAAAAATGGTAAACATCATACTAATTCCTAGGTAGCGTTTTAATCGTTTGTATTAATGATTTTGCTAAGGTTTGTGTGATTTCTGAAAGTGTAAACAATGTCACGTGATAGCACATATTTATTTAAATCTTGGAAACGCAAATTTCACTGGAACAGGTTTACCGGTGAAACCATTACATGCGAATTAGACATAATTCACCCAAGTGATAAGCAACGTGGCAACACTAGCACAACGTAAAAGAAGTATGTGAATTATGAAATTACTAAGGAACATACAATTCAAAGTTACAAACACTCACAGTCGGTCATCTATGAAAATGAAATACATAATGGTTTACTAGTGAAAATGCCACTACATTATTTGAAAGAACCAACAAGCAATGAAGAATATAGTAACAATAAATCTAAAGCTTAGATAATTTAGCTGTTTAAATCCTATACAAACATATTGCATAACGTTTATTTTGTGCATATCATCACAACATGGTCAGATTTACTGAGAAAAACAGACTGGGAATTAGGCAGCAAGCGTGAATATGTATGAAGTAAACGAACGCGTGAACAATAGAGTTATTGCTTCCAACCCACAAATTGGTATCAACAAAAGCAATAGTGTACAAGTCCATTCAATAAATAGAAGGTTGATTGTGTATATGTGTTGTATTGGAGGCGGATTGCAGATGTGCAGGCATTCTGCGGAGTGATGAATCGTTCGACACCCAGTTCATAAGTGAAACTACATACACATAAGTATTACTAAGAGAACTATTGTCAGTTCATCACAGACCGCTAATATGAAGAAAGCAGTTGGCCTGATCGCTGCAATCAAATCCATACGGTGATGTCAACGTTGAAAAAGATAGAATGCGTAGAGCATGTGGAGAAGAGAATGGGAACACGCCTGCGCAAAGTGCGGACTTTCTGAGGAGGAGGGAAACTGGCACATGGAAAGAGTATTGGTGGACAAGAAAGACTTACAGGCACACACATGTATTCCATCCCAAAAATATTATGGAAATGCAATTATGGGGCAATAAGAAGGATGCGACAGGGATGCTAGAAGCTGTGTAGGGAAAATGTTTTCATAAGCTTTTGACTGTCTAAAAACCTGTCCACCACCTCTACAACAAAACTTGGTGTACATATAAAAAAGTATTTGCAATCTCCAAGTAAGTGGATAATAACATAAACATAATCTGTCTGAAGTCATTTATGGATGTCATCACGTCATTGTTTCAAAATATTTACATAACTACACCTAGAACGCCAATGAATCCATGAATATCAAAAGATGGTGAATATGCCCCAGTCATTACGTACCCACGGATTAGTATCTGTGAATATTGCAGCTGACATAGCAACTCTTGTTTTCAACGAACGAGTAAAAGATCTAGAGGACCCTATTCTAGTAATGTTGCCATTCGGATATTTTCAACAAAATATTTTAAATCCACATATGACGAAGCAACTGCAACAGACACATACAAAAGCAACAGACAACAGGGAGTAACGTTCGTCCTAGAATCCCAGAAAAGAAGAAGTGTAAGTCGTAGGATGCGTCTTGGCCACAGTAGGACAATTCTGAGTCTGAAGGTCATCCGTATTTGATGGGCGCTATTTAAGATAAGAAAGTTGATTTTTTTTTTAAAAATGTATAAAATATGTCGTAAACTTTAACGAAAAACATTTCATAGAACTGTTTACACTATAAGGTTTTCAAATTTTTAAGCAATCTGATATTTCGTGTGCCTGTTTACTGTATAGCCACTTCTGGCACAGACTAAAGGACTTGCTGTAACTTGATTAGTTTAACGTGAATGCACTTTCAAATTTCGACATTTTAATTTTTAAAAGGTAGTTAGCATGATGTAAAGAAAAAGTTATTAATATATGGTTATTAATGAAGGCACCGACAGGAACATAATTCCTTTTGTTCCTGTCATGCATGTTTCATTTATCTATATGCTTGTTGACTTTTGTTGATCGTGGCATATTTTGTTTCTAAAAATAGTGTTGGAGTTAGCATCTATATGCCACACATGAAATGAAATGAAAATTAAATCATTTCCATCTTACCTGCCTACGTAAATTACTAAACATCCATTGGTGGGACAAAGTACCAGACTACGAGGTCTTGGAAAAATCAACCTCAATAAGCATCCACACAATACTTATGAAGGCGCAGGCACGCTGGGCAGGCCATCTTGTGCGTATGGAGAACTCGCGTTTGCCAAAACAAATATATTATGGAAGATCTCAAGGCAGATTTCGAAAAGCTGGTGGACAGAAAAAGCGTTTCAAAGACACGCTCACAGCCATCCTTGAAACATCTTAACATTGACGTAGGCGCTTGGGAGAGCCTCGCTCAGGATAGAACATCATGGCGTTACAGCATTAGAACGGGAGCACTAGCGGCAGAAGAATTCAGACAAGAAACTGCAAGACAGAAGCGGACACGTAGAAAAGAAAAAAAAACATCTCAACCTCACACAGATACCTTCTATTGTTGTCAATTCTGTAAAAGAACATTTTGTGCGCGCATTGGACTTGCTAGTCATTTAAAAACGCACTATTAACTTTATTATTTTATTATTTATTTTTATTATTATTGTGGTTGAGTTTTTGGTCATCGTCGATCACGACGGACGAACATCATCATGCCACACATGCTTATCACAACATTTCATGTTTAATAGTTCTCATATTCTAACATATGTAGAAATGAACCCCAGACAAATTGTGCTTTCATACAGGCATCTGTATATTCTATAAGCATATTTGAGAGCTACAACTATAACATTGAATTTTTAATTGAATGTATGAGTAAAGTTACAACTTCAGGACATAACCTCTCCACTTAACCGGATATTTGTGTGATCCTGATTGGTATCATTAGTACCCACTATATTGCTTTTCGTTTCGATTTATACCCTATAAATATTGCAGTGACATGGGTAGACAGCGTTCTATGGGGATTTTCTTACATATATGATGGTTTTCGCTGCTTTGTATTAATGTGATCAACATGTTGCATTGTTTGGCCCATGCTTGTATCTTGCTTTTACCAATGCTACATTCCATTACTTACTTTATACACTTAATTTATTCAAATTGCATGGGCAGTCCAGAAACATAATGTAGGTATTCTCAGAAATGCTGGAGTTAAAACGACCAACTACAGCAAAAAATGTGAAGCTAACAATCAATATGTTTAGTGCATGCCATGAGAAATGTAAGACTTGAAAATTTAGTAGGCAACGGAACCATCAGCAGGAGAAGAGACAGAGGAAGACAAATGATAGATAACATTTCTGGATGGGTTGGCACTGTGGAATAAATCGAAGTCACAAACTAAACATATTAACAACACAAGAGGAAAATAGTTGTGGAGAAGCATGATCGCCTTATGTCACTCAGCATGACACGTAATTGACTGATTGACGTTGTACACTTCAACATATATACACAATATAGAAGGGATATCGCCATGTATTAAATACACAAGAATTACTAATATACCGATGTTTTAGTAGTCGAGGTACTTCAAGAGAAAATAATTACAATGACAAAGATTCACAATATGTGCTTTTTCTCACAATACCACGCTTCTAAGTTCAAGTCTAAGATAGGACAGAATGATGAGATGCGGTCAACGTTGTTAACAACAAACTGTACATACTTCGTGGATTATAGAAAATTATTAAATTAAGTCTTGATGCCCTGCGGAATGTTACATTCCACTCCTGATCTGTATCTAATGAATGTGATGTAATTGCACAAGTATTTTGATCATTATCGACAGCTCTACTGGGATTCGTGGGTGACGCCCGCCGAATTTAAGAGTGCTAGTTTGCCCAGGTTTTCTGTTGTAAGGAAAGGGTCCTACCTGAAATACAATGACAATGATTTCAGCAGTATTATGGTACGCACAAATAAGTAGCGGTGGCTATTTCTTTATTGAGCGTTATATATATATATATATATATATATATATATATATATATTTAATAGTTAATAATAATAATCATGTTAATAAACTGACATATTGTTATGCCATACCTGATACATCAACACAAAACCCATCGCAACAATTTTATATCCTCAGCCATTCGAGGAAATATATAATAAGTCATGCTTATATTTCATTACTTAGTTGTATTAATATATACTTTTCTCACGCCGCCTCTTTTCCATCTCTTATATTCAAATGTTTTTATTCTCCTGTGCATGTTTGCATTGGGTGTTCAGCCTTCACATCCGTACACCAGTATATTTATCACATATATTTTTTATATTTGGGGAGCCGCGTTAGCGCAGTGGGTTAGCGCACTAGCTTCGCATATGAGTGGTCCTGGGTTCATTTCCCAGCTGGGTTCAATCCGGGAAGTAGAGACTGCGAGGGAGAGGAGATTGCTACCGCCCTTAATTTGCAGAGCCTGTGAAATGTGAGATCGCTAACATCTCACACCCCTACGGCATAATAAATGCTATGTATTACTTTACTTTTTACTATATTTATCACTAGTAATTTGAATAGATTTATCGTTGCTGTAATAGTAATTTTATTTTCCACATCATATTACACTTTTGTTATGATAGCCATAACCATCTCGTGTCTTCACTTAATCTCACTTCCCAAGTGTTCATCATCACGTATTTTGGACACTGTTAAAATATATTTGAAGTTGGCAATTTCTCCAAGTGTGTTATCGTTTAAATAGATGATATTTGGGATTTTACTTGATATCACTAGTTATCAATATATTACTTATATCAACATCAATATATTTCCTTTAGTTAACACCCATATCTTTATTGTTATCGATGATAATTTCAATGGTATAGTTTCCGACTAAAGTATTTCAATTTTAAGATGAGTTCCTAGAGTTTAGATTCGGAACATTCTAAGAGATGGATATCATCGAAGTAACATATGTTACACAATTGTCTATAACCAATTGTTATACCACCAAAGATACAACTTGTGAGAAGAGGGATGACAGTATGCTGATTCAACATACCCTCATCCATAAAATTCAACATTTTCAGTGCATGCATTTTATTTGATTTACTTTCTGTATTGCCACATGATAGATAATGGTTGACTAAGTTTCTGAAGATCAGTCTGTGTACCTGAGTCCCTTTTGTTGCAGACGTCACTGTGTACACGAGATCACGATGCAGTTCCATTACTAAGGAAGAGTTATGTTGTCAGAATGGATATGGTATGCCAAAAGTTACGTAATGGCTGCAGAAAAGCTTACTTCATCATCACACACTAAGTAAATGTGTAGTTCTTCTATATCGTGGACACTTTGCCAGCAGCCTCTCTGCGTAGTGAGCGTATACACTTGTATCGATGCAGCTCACATTTGTAACGCATGCGTGTTCCCCCCCCCTTCCAAAAAAGCAATTTAAAAAAACATTTTTGAAACATAACAAAGGTCACGCAAAGTGGTAGCACAGCATGATAGTATCAACCCAGATGGCTGATTTACAGGTAGCATATTGTCAGACTATCCATCAAATTTTATCTGTCGCCTTCTAGGAATATTCCAGCAACGAAGACACCCATTCATTCTTCGCACCATAAATTGAAAGTACATGACACTTCCACCACACCATTAGTATCTAGAGCAGGCAATCTAATATAATTCTGCTTTCGAAAGTTTATTATACCGTGAGTATTCACCAGAAGAGATAATTTGTCGGTTCCCTGAGTCGCGGGCGTGTATGAACATATACCTCCTAATCACATCTTATAAGCAATGTCTGATTCATGGACATGGATTAATAAACATTATGAAAAAGCTAAAAGACAATGTTTATGCTTTTGCGATATAAATGTATAGAAGAATATAGAGAACTTCATGTAAGGAAAAGTAAACGAACAAAGAACAAGACTAGGTATAACAAAATTATAAGACGGAAATACAAATAAAACATGTGTGGCAAATTAACAGATATTATGACATTTTAAAGTAAGACGTAGGGTCCATTGGAGAGGAGAAAGAAGAGGGAAAGGTACACTAAGAGGGAAACATAACAAATGGGAAATATAACGCCGAGTAAAGTGCACTAACAACACAAATTACACATGGAGATGGGTTCTGCTGTAGTCAAACATTGGTACCGGATAAGAGAAAAGCTAGGCGAAATCTTCGCACCATATGTCATCAAGTCACGTCCACTTTTCTGTTTATTTTCCTTCTCAGAATTGCAATGCAACGTGAGTGATAAACTATAATGGTATAGAACCGATTCACACGTTCTGATTAGTGGCACACATAATTGCTGCTATCAATAAAAATGTGCACCTGAATTCTAATTATGCCCATACCGGATGTGTTAGTACGGTATGGAACAAATTAAACGGTATCACAGATTATTGATGTATATCATGTGTCCACCGAAGACGGATGTGTCGGACCATTGGCGCAAATAAAACGGCGATACAACACATTTCCTTTTTCTGGATTGCATCCTGCTGGAAATCTAGTTGGACCATTGTCCTACTATAAGAGAGATCCAGTGGGAGCTGAGAATTAACGATGAAGAATAGATACCCAACGACATTTGCGTAAATTACCAGAGAGTGAGAATAAATGCATGAGTACTCGATACCCGTTATGATTGCTTGTTGCTGTTACAAAATATTTTTGCAAGAATTAAACTACAATTGAACACACGCAATCATACTATTGTTTACAGTTGTTGCATTTTCAATGCATTACACGCCCATCCGTTCAAAAGATTGCTAAAATCTGAAATAAGCAACAACAATCTCATATTCACACACACATAGGAGCAAGAAACAGAACCAGATATTAGATATCAAAAGTCAAAGAGGCACTGAAAAATAACCCATTTCACTAAGCCACTAAACTCTGGAAAAAGATAGCATACGAACACGTTTTACTTTTTTTTTTTATTATCACGAAACAACAGTACAATGGATACGCAGAATATTCAATACTGGATAAGAGAATGGTGAATGAGAGAATAGCAACTGAAGACTAACATACAGCAACAATGATAACTATATGAAATATCAAGGGTTAAATGGAGATCGTGAATGTTGAGTCAATTTGGGAAGACATACGCACAGATAATAGAAAACAACACAGTCTAGCATAGGCCATCCCCCCCCCCTTTCATTCAAATAAGTAGAAATCAAGTTGGATTTAGAAAGGACACGGACTGCACGTGTCATCTGTAAACTAACAAGCAGCAATGAAGAAGTTAACATGAACAACAAATTGAACCAACTAATCATTGGTGACTACCAAGTACTAATAGCGACAACAGAAGAAGCATTGAGAGAACATATGACAAGACTGCAAACAACATGTCATAAATTAAACATGAAGATTAATACTGAGATGACTGAAATAATGTCAATAGCAAAGACAGAAACACATATCTCTGTCACCATTGACAAACATGCTCTTAAACAGGTAAAATAGTTCAATTAGTTAGGAATAATTATATCGAGTGAAGGGGAAACAGTAAAGGGACACCCAATACATTCAAAAAAAGATACCAGATACTAGGACATATGACACGTATTTTTAAATGCAGAAATGAAAACATAAAGATCCATTCTACAAGACTAGTATTACACAATCACTGTTCTACAAGTGCCAAACCTGGGCAATGACAGTACAAGACAAAAGAAAAATAGTGACAACATAAATTTCCTGTCTACGAAGAATAATCGGAGTGTCATTAAGATATATAATTAGAAACGGTACAATCAGATAGATAACCAAAACAATACCAGTATTGGAGCACATCAAACGACAAAAGATAACGCGGTTTTCAGACACTTCCAGACTATCAACAGAGAGGAAGCCACAGATGACAATGGCACATAGACATCGCGGCTACAAAGCCACAGTCAGACCATGTAAAAGAGTAAACACAGAAATCAATGGGGCCTCAGTAATAAGCTCACAAATATGACACATGAAGATCATCTCTCAAAAACCATTCTACCCCTGACACCGCATGCCAAACAAGGGCCACAGCGTGTAGATGGATAAATGTACTTCACCCATTAGCGAAAATACAAGAGGGAAAGCTTACTAGGTTTGAAAGTAGATGCATAAGAAACGCAGCAGACATAACAAGAAGAGATCTTGTGAGAAATGAACAGATTACAAGAACTATTGGAACTATATTAGTTACCAGATATATGGAAAAACAGAAATTGAAATGGCTACGCATCCTTAATGAGAATGCACTCTTATTGGCCAGTTGCAGATCATACAATATGAACATGGAAACATCGCGATGCAGATGAAGACCAAGAAATAGATGGGTTTAATGAGTTACCAATATTCTGATACCGCACAGTATTACTGCATATATAGCGATCAAACATGCAATAACCCGAAAATCGATCGTCATTCAATCATACGACGCCTCACAGCACAGGCAGAGAAAAGACGGTATGCAGATTGGCTACACGGACACCCTTTTCACACTTGGACTGAGCGAACAGACAATAAAATACAACCATCCACTAAATAGCACATGTATCGACCAAGACACGTCTTTTGATCGAGTTAACAGATACACACTGTGGGACCACTTAGAAGAATACAGGATCCACGGTCAACTTTTCGAAAGCACCTGCGCAGTGTATCATATATTCAAACCAAGAGTAAGAACACCAGAAGTAATGGCAGGTGCATTTATACTAACATGTGTAGTCAAACAGGAATCAGTATGATTTCCGTTCCTATTCAATCTTTGTGCATCCAAAATAAACAAATAAACATTAAAAACAATAGAACACGATAACTAACAAGAACAAGAGATATGAGAAGACAGTAACATCATACACCAATTGTTATTCGCTGACGATCATGTACTCGTATACACCACTTTTCCAGATCTTTACAAAACACATAAAAGCACTAAATACCCATAGCAAAATCAATAGCATAAGAAGTAATAAACCAAAATCAGAAACATTGAATAAATGCAGTAATCAACACCACTAGAAATATACATAGAGGGCACACAACTCAAATAAATAAAGAAATGTATGCATCTAGATAGACAGCGTGTTCTTCAAACGCGGGATACTAGATAGAGAAATATAGACACAATGTCAGAAAGCGAACGCAGTTTTATATCAACTAGCACAACTGCTAAAACACCAGAATATTGACTTGATCTCACAAACAAAAACACACAAAAAAAAACACGTCAATAAACACAGCAATCATATCAACACTGTGCTGCCAATGCCAGACATGGACACTAACAGAGAAACTATATAACACAAGCTCAATGTAAAACAAAATGCGGAATGAAATTCCTGAGAACAACAATGGGGTAACATTAAAAAAAAAGAGATATATTAAGCGATGACAATAAGAAATCTGGTGAAAACATATCGCGAAAATAATACATAAACATACAACAGATTTAAAGGTTCGGCTACCTAATGACAAAGGGGCCACCTCCCAATCCATGGATAACCTTCAATACATGACAAGAGAAACATTAGAAGACGAAGAATGATAAATGACGTCAGAAAGTTACTAGAACTTCAAGGCTACACTATAGAAACGGCATGACAGTTAGTTAAAGAAATAATACTGCTGTTCCATACGACGCATATCGGCAAGGACAAGACACGATATGACAAGACAAGATACTGCATATGCAATACGTCATACATATATTGGCAATAGCTTACTTTTGGCTTGCCATTTCAATGAGAGAAACGTGTACATTGTACATATCTAACCTCCGCTTATGTTGATCGTACATATGCTTGGCGATACACCTCCGTAAATGTGTAAAGAGGTCATACGAACTAGACTATCGAACATGACATCTATTGTGTTACTGTCCACTATAAACCGTTTTCCTTTCCACGATATAGCTTGAGAATTGATCTTTATGGTAAAATTGTATAGCTGCGCTGAAATTTGAAATATGATCGTGATGTCATTGTCAACGACTTTGTTAAAGACATGTTTCAAATATATAAAGCAAATACAAGACACACATATAATTATTGATATATACACATTGACAATAAACAATACAGTATACTCCACGCGAAACGGCCTGTTATAGAGAGTTATCATAATGTGTAATTACTGCTGTTACAAGATACACGAGATTTCGGAATAACCATCACAGTATGTGTATTACTAAAGTAAGTAACCCATACCATTTATTAATGACGTAGGGGTGTGAGATGTTAGCCATTTCAGACGCTCTGCAAATGAGGGCGGTAGTCATCTCCTCTACTTCGCAGTCTTTTCTTCCAGGATTAATCCGGTACCCATTTAAGGCTGGGTCGGCCCGGGAGACGTTGCGATCTGAAAAATATGTATGCATCAACTGGGGAATGAACCCATGATCACTCAAATGCGAAGCCAGTGCACTAAGAACTCCCTTACAACAGCGTGTGTACTGTATATGTACATATACATTAGCAAAGTGCAATGAAACGAAAGACATGGGGATCTATGACGTCCGTCCTATGTGTCGTCTCTGGCCCTAGAGGAGTAACTACTTAACTAACTGTATATGTGTGAAGTAGTAATCCAGCTATAGTGTAAACTTCATAAAATAAAACGGCAACACTGCCACATCACAAAAGACAGGAGGAAGATGTTGCAACCAAATGAAATACTGCAGGAAATTAATAGACATAACAGATGAAATGAAGTGCCTGAGAACTCTTACAAATGTTATTAAATTAGATAAATTGAGAAATTCAGGCATTATGAAATGTTTGTCTATAAAATCATGCTTTAAGAATATCAAAAAAACTGCAAATGAAGTGGAACGGAAAACTTTTGTAAGATGTACCAATCAGAATACCAAAACTCCATCGAGACCAGCACCGTGCAGAGGTGATGGGGCTTAGTTCAGCCATCAGGGGCTGGAAACTAAGACTGGTCGGGCAGTCCCACTCGAGCAGGACCATAGTCCTGCCCTAGTAAGCAGAGTGCTGAAGACGGAGGCATCCAGCCAAAAGGCGCACAGATAATCAGGATGCCACGCACAAAACACAATGGAAACATGTCTACATCTATAAATAGTTATGGTGCCTGCCCTGTGGCGGACGTTCAGGCAGGGACGGTGCCGGGCCCTATACCTCGAAAGGGCCCAACCTCAGTTACTGGAAGTCCTTCTCAATTGCCCCGAGGAGCCAGGAGGCAAGGGAATAGAGCTACTGGCCAAACAAACAAACGACCAATAAAAATAATGCACTGGAATGCTGAGGGTGTCAACAGTAAAAGAGATGGATACAGCAAAAAATTGAAACTTGAAAATGTCCTCAGTGAAGAACAAGTTAACATATGCTGTATCCAAGAAACATACCTCAGCAGCGACATAGCCTTCAAAATCAGAGGCTACCAGTGCTACCGATCTGACCGAAAGGACAGGCGAAAGGGTGGAATTCTGACACTTGTTAAAAACAATATCAGCGCATGTCAGCTTGAAGTATATATGGAAGGGGCAGAATACCAGATGCTCCAACTAAAAACAGACAGTGCAGAATTCCATCTCCTGAACTACTAATGCCCAAATGATAAACCATTGGCACTAGACACAATTCCAGACAAAGAGAGACTTATGGTGTGTGGTGACTTCAACAGCCACTCTCAGAGCTGGGGCTACGATCATATCGACAAGAGAGGTGAGGAACTTGAGAGCTGGCAGGATGAAAATAATCTCATCCTTATTAACCAGCCAGCAGACTCGCCAACCTTCTACTCGAGAGCATGGTACACCACCTCTACACCAGACCTAGCATTCCACTCACCAGGCTTGGAATGGAACATCACACGTGTTGTTGGAAAGCAGCTTGGAGGTAGTGACCACAGACCAGTATTTCTGGAAATCCACAATGAATTTACCAAGGACAGCAGCACGCTCACTAGGTGGAACTATAAGAGGGCAGACTGGAAAATGTACCAGCATTTAACCAGTGTTCTAGCTAAGGACATGAACTTGGACAAAGACATCAATAGAGCAGTGAGTGAATTTAATAGATGTATACTACATGCTGCTAGTAAAACCATACCCAGGGGGGCACGCAAAAACTACAAACCCTACTGGAATGATGAACTGGAAAAGCTGCAAAATGAGATGGAAACATCTAGACAGCAGGCTGAGAACAGACCTAGCCAAGAACATCACAACAAATATCAGCAAACAAAGGCTAAATTTCAAAGAGCCAAGTTACAAGCCAGACGGAGCAGCTGGAAAGAAAAAACAGAGTCGCTGAACCTAGAAAGAGATACTAGGAAATTATGGAAACTTGTAAAACAACTAAATGATGAAGGTACAGGGAGAAATACCAGGATCACACTTTATAAAGATAGTAACATTTTAACAGGTAAACATGCAGCTGATTACTTTGCAGATTCCTTTGCAGAAGACAATAACGTCAAAGTCAGCCCAGACAAACAACAGGAGGTTCGAGAGAACCAGCAAAACATTGGACAAGGTGAACCTATACCTGAAGTCATGGAGGCACCAATCACAATGAGAGAACTGGAGCATGCAATATCCAAATTGAAAATGAAAAAGTCGCCTGGAGCTGATGGAGTGTCCAATGAAATGATTAGAAACCTGGGAAGTGCAGCAAGAGCAAAGCTACTGCAGATCTGTAACACAAGCTGGTCCACAGGTAATGTACCACAGGCATGGAGAGAAGCAATAATGATACCTCTCCTCAAATCAGGAAAAGATGGCAACACAGTCTCCAACTACAGGCCCATCAGCCTCACAAGCTGTCTATGTAAAACAATGGAACGCATTATCAATCTTAGGATGCAGTGGTACCTTGAAAGTGAAAACCTTCTGGTATCACAGCAAGCAGGTTTCAGACAGTGCTACTCTACTGAAGATCAGGCAACCTACCTCTCCCAAGAGATTGAGGATGCCTTCCAAGAAAAGAAACTGGTACTAGCAGCATGGATAGACCTCAGGAAAGCATTTGATAAGGTCTGGAAAGAAGGGCTCCTAAAGAAATTGCGAAATTGCAGGGTTAGCTCAAGAATGTACAAATGGGTAAAAGCATACCTGCATAATAGAAGAGCCAGGGTACAATTAGATGGTCGCAAGAGCAAGAAAGTTCTACTGCGTCATGGAGTCCCCCAGGGAGGAGTCCTGTCACCCACACTTTTCTTGGTTTACATCAATGACCTAGTTGCTGAACTACCACACGGGATCAAAGTGGCAATGTATGCTGACGACCTGGTGATCTGGTGCACGGAAGAACATGCAACAGTGGCCACTAAACAAATACAAAGAGCTATCGATGCCCTAACCTTATGGGCTAATAGATGTTGCGCCAGCATTAACACAGATAAGTGCAGCACTACACTCTTTACCCTCTCACCAAAACAAAAAGCTGGTCATATCAAGATAGATGGAGAGCTCTTGAAAGAAGACAAACAACCCACATACCTCGGAGTTACTTTTGATGATAAGCTGACATGGAAGCAGCACATAAACAAAGCAACAACAAAAGCCAGGAGGAAGCTAGCTATCCTGAGAAAATTAAGTGGAACCACATGGGGAGCCAGTGGAAATATACTCAGTAAAGTTTACCAGCAAGGCATAAGACCACACCTGGAATACGGTTCAGCTGCGTGGTGTCCTGCATCAAACACCACATTACAAGATCTAGATAAAGTGCAAAACCAGGCACTTAGAATAATGTTGGGAGCAATGAAATCAACACCCATAGCAGAGATGCAGAAAATGGGAAGAATGCAAACACTTGGCGAACGCAGAGACACAAAAGTACTAATTCAAGCAGAAAAGTTTCAGTGTATGCCAAGCCATCCAATGAAGGAAAGATTCCAAAATCTAGCAATGGGACGACTGAAAAGGAGCAGCTTTATCCATCAAGCTAAACGACTCCGTAGACAACTTACAGATCTACCTGAAGTTGACAGCCCCTTAAGGTCTGTACCAGAGCAAACCCCGTGGAGTGAAAGCCATGGAATGCCAATATACATTCAGACCCATGTGAAAGGAATACTAAGCGAGGACGAACAGAACAGTGTGCAGCGAATGACAGTCACCCTCAGTTTCCTGGATGAGGAATATCCACAAGATATATGGGTCAGAGTGTACACAGATGGGTCAGCACAGAATGCTGTGAGGAATGGAGGTGCAGGTGTATATATAGAATATCCACACAAGCCTAGAGATACAATCAGAACACCGACAGGAAAATTCTGCAATAATTATGATGCAGAAATCCAGGCAATTAGTGTGGCAGCTAAAAAACTGCTGAACTCCAACTCTGACCTACAGCCTGTGGTATTCCTGACAGATGCAAGGTCAGTGCTTCAAGCTCTCCAGTCTGGAAAACTAACAGACTTAAAAAAACTACTTAGCGAATTGTCTTACCAGTATAGGGTAACCATGCAGTGGATACCCTCTCACTGTGGAATACCAGGAAATGAAAAAGCAGACAAACTGGCTAAGGAAGGTGCTGCCGAAGACCAACCAGATATACCAATCACCTACCATCAGAAAAAACAGATGATAAAGTCAATAAGAAAGCCACAAACACCAACACAAGATGACTATCACAATATGAACAGATCAGAACAAGTTATAATTCTACGTCTCAGAACAGGACACAACCGACTCCGCAGTCACATGTATACAAAGTTCAAGATTGGCAACACGGCCATGTGTACATGTGGACAGGCAGCACAGCGTGCCAAACATATACTTCAAGAGTGTTCTGAGCATGAAACGCTGAGGCAGACATATTGGCCAGAGGAAACAACACTGGAATCAAAGCTCTATGGGACACTGTATGAACTACAAAAGACAGTGTGTTTTATTAAGGAGACAGAATTGCAGATATAGACATGTTTCAAGTGAACGAAAGAAGAAGAAGAAGGACTACCACATATTTCTTCTAAACAACTGCCAATCCCAGGCAACACAGTCTAGAGAGTAAACAGTTGGGCGGAGAGCAAATATATGCAAATTAGATTATCATACATATTAAAATAGTATTAATAGAAGCCCCAATCTGATTCATCAATACTCCTCGGAGTTACATTCGACACCATACGCACATGGAAACCAAATATTGAAAAATGCAAACTAAATTCAAAATCTTTCAAAAACAAAAAATGTTGGATTGATGTGTAAAAAAACAACAAACGTCACAACCGATAGCGTCATTGGTATATACAAAATGTTTCTAGACGACACCATACAGTACACACCATTGACATTGTAAAAGAAAGCTACAAATTGCAACTGCAGTACTAATATATGTATTCCCCACAATTTCAACAAAAAGAGTTCATACCACTACGATTTTACTTGCATGCGATTCACAGTCTTACAAGCCACTCATATTCCTAATATGATGAATACATTTGCAACGCCATGCAAAATATATTTTAATTATCATTACGAACGACATAAGTACTACAATGGATGCCAGCTTGTTGTAGTGAAGCAGCAGACAAAAATGCACGCACATGAGGCAACCTCCTAAACTCGCGTAACTAAATAAAAGCAAGTAAAATATATTTTACAAATGTATATGGGAATTCAGTGTAGATAACTAATCTAAAACTATAGACTCGATCAAGAAACAACATTAACAAATATGACAGATATGAAATGGTCAGGATATTTCGATAGAAAAAGACGCATGCAGTCATGAAGCACACACCGAATCTGTATCATCGACACTGTGGCCTGCATCTGTGGAACAGGTATGTGAAATCCTCTACAACCACAAATGCATAACAATAAACAATGAAATAGTGACCAATACTTTGTCTATGTCCAAATTAGACCTACGTGTAACCATACAACCATAAAGAGACGTTCAGGGCATATCAATAAATGTAGGATGGCAACCGTGGAAAATACTGAGACGTTAAAGTGTATATCCCAAAGACAGGTAACGGAACAACATCATCTGTAGATTAGAAAACAACATCTTCTAATAAACCCCTGGAATGTTAGACTACTACACCAGTTTGGAAAGCCATAAAATTAGATTTTAGAGGCTTACGCTATAAATTTAGATAGTCTAGATGTAGCAGAGACAAGAAGGAAATATGAAGGTTAGACAAGAAAGGAATCATTGTATTGTATACATTCAGGACGAGATTATGAATGTATTCATTGAAAAACAAAATCAAGTGTGAAAAAGAAGACAAACATATGTATGCGCAATTAAATAAACCGATATTCCAGACTGGAGAACAAAGAATACATATCAGTACAAATGAGATAATGTAGACAGTAAAATAATATTCACATCACATGTGACAAGACAAACTACAACCATATTCACATCATATATGACAAAGAAAATAACACACCTTGCAAGATCATAGTGAATGATATAGTATTAAAACAGGTCCACCAATTCAAATATCTAGGTACAATTATAACAGCAGATGGAAGAAGTTCAACAGAAATAAGATGCAGAATAGGACAGGCAAAAACAACATTCAGAAAAATGAAAAATATACTGTGTAATATGACCTTGTCATTAGAGGTGAGAAAGAGAGTTCTGCAGTGCTATATAACCCCTATACTAACATATGGGTGCGAGTCTTGGACAATAAACAAACTGGAAAGTGGGAGATTGGAGGCAACAGAGATGTGGTTCTACAGAAGAATGCTGAGAATACCATGGACTGCCAGAAAAACTAATGTAGAGGTATTAAAAGAGTTAAATGCGAAACGGACCTTAATCAACAATATAAGAAAAAGGCAATCTTCTTTTTTTGGCCACTTCATGAGACAGGCAGGTTTAGAGAACATAATCACAACAGGCAAGATTGAAGGCACCAGAGACAGAGGAACGTGAGAAAATATTAGACAGTTTGACAACCTGGCACGGCAAAGAAACAACAACGACTTTGATACATAATACTGTGGACAGAGAGCTGTGGAGAGCCATGACCGCCTACGCCACCCGGCATGGCACCTGATGATGATGATGATATGACAAGACAAACTACAACCATATTCACATCACATGTGACAAGACAAACTACAACCATATTCACATCATATGTGACAAGACAAACTACAATAATACCCACATCGTATGTTACAAGACAAACTACAGTCATATATGTAGCTGCGGAATATTTGTGTTTGTTTATTTCTCTTTTTTGTTCTCCATATCTGTAATCATATTATTTAAGAAAAATCTGTAATCATATTATTTAAGAAAAATGCTGCTCCAATACAGATGTTCTGCCTCCAGACAGCCCGAGTTTCAACCGTATTTTCCCAGTATGTGCAATCTATGTGGACGCTAGGCATTGGGTATTTACATATGTCTTTATACCTCAGCATTAGTCTAACGCGGGCTTCTAGGAGTTCAGCAACTGCCCCAAATAATACTTGTTTTTGGATGCGACAGTTTGACATTCAGCCGTGGACGTAACCCAGCCAAAGTAATTTATTTATATGTATTGGTTCTATGGTATATAGTAGTTACAGTAGTAATGGGAGCCGCGTTAGCGCAGTGGTTAGCGCACTGGCTTCGCATATGAGTGGTCCTGGGTTCATTCCCCAGTTGAGGCGGAAATGTTTTCAGATCGCAACGGCTCCCAGGTCGACCTAGCCTTAAATGGGTACCGTATTAATCCGGGAAGTAAAGACTGCGAGGGAGAGGAGATGGCTACCGCCCTCATTTGCAGAGCCTGTGAAATGTGAGATCGCTAACATCTCACACCCCTACGGCATTAATAAATGCTATGGGTTACTTTACTTTTTTTTTATATAGTAGTTAAGCACTGCGCAACACTTTCATTTTAGTGATTCTGTAGTGTCATTTAATGTTTAAGATCTTGCGGAGACATTTAAGCTGAAATGTATTACGTTTTCTCTTATGTTTGGTGTGGTAGACCATGTATTGCCATAACCAATGTGTTTGTAGTGCATAGTAAAATTCAACTTACCAGGGTCATTTACTTGCATCCTAAACCAGGTAAAGGTCGTCGGTCTAGTTAAAGCGATCTCTACTGAAAGCGCATTAGGATCTGTGTTGCATGATGACATATTGTTATCTCTTAAATACAAAGGCACATCTGCAGTGAAATCCAAGGTTAGGGTATCCACTGTAATGAAGTATGTTGTTTAATTTAATAAACATACGATGATTTTGGTATACATATATATGTGCAAATATAACTAAATACATATTCTGTACTAAAACACCAATTGTAAATATTTCAGTGATAACATGGCAGATTGTTCACACTATAGCTTAGTTTAATTGTATTAATCATGTTGTAGAATTACGCATGGAATGTTGGGCATAAATTAACCTTTACTACTGCAACATGCGTCGAGATTGCAAGAAGTGCATGACAACGTCGCTTCCCGAGTACGTTGCAGTGGATGTTTGTGACATTTCACCGCCGCTTGAGAACATTCATCAAATCTGCAATTTGACATGCACACGTTCTTTCAAACAACGCAACCAAAATAAAATACAAGTAATATAAATATCGTTCTAGAGATGAAAGTAAACTACGCAAGCTGGTGATATATCAGTGACACATTAGTAGTTATAGTTTATGGGAGCACCGGCATCAGTATTCATCATCATCATCATCATCATCATCATTAGCATCACGTACACTATGGTGTGAGCATGGTCTATTTGTATCATCTGCTGGATTATTTGCTCAAACTTAACATATACGTTATTTTTTGTCACTTGAATTTCATTAGTCATGTCTCAGCGAAAGGTTATACTGAAGTGTAGCAGTTTGACATCTGATCCATCAATAATAAATAAATCCAACCATTACTCTGGGTTTACCGTCTTGCCCTTGATTACTTATATATATATATATATATATATATATATATATACACTGTTCTGAATAAAAGAATCGCCTTTTTCTGAGAGTTACTGACTTACAATTTATTCGCTGACTGGAAATCACTGAATCTATCGACTGTGTCCACCTGGTTGTTATCTTCTCGTGATAACCTGAAATGTACTCACCTCTTACCTCATGATGCATGAAGTCATGAAAGAGGTCATGGTCAAAAGAACATATTTGGCAATACCTAGTGACAGATTAATGAGAATCCCGTAAAACATACTGTAGACGAAACTCTCTGAACATATTATTGAAGATCTATAGCAGATGTACAGTCCTCGAATACATTCATTTGATAATTAAATGCGCAATTATAACTCATCTCACTACAGACTAACTGTACATCATAATTGGACTCTTACAGAATGGGCAACCACAACCTGAGTGTAGTGTCAAATTTAATGCAATTAGATGCACCATTAAACGCCTTTGGAGGATATTTATAAAAAGCAATTGCTCAGTTCTAGGCTGACCACTCACTGAACGACCCAGAGTTACAATTTCATACATGCTGCATACGACTTCATCACCTCAGGAATCGTTTACCATCGTCGCCCACTCAATGTTCAACAAATTTCAGATCAAATGGTCAGGAACTAACACAACAATGTTATTATTTGGTCTAGAATACTCTACAGATGTGCTTTTCTTACGAGCCTTATCGCCATAACCATCATAGTCAACGGACCGTTGGGAATTACTGGAGAATGTTTTGGTGTAGCTAAAATCGAAAATATATATGTTTCGTCATTTAGTAATAAGAAGAAGCAATCCGATGAATATTTCTCAAGAATGGGAACTTTCAAACGATCATATCACAGTAACGGGAGATGGCGATTTTCGTCTTACTCGTGTTCCCTCCACATCTTTAAACATATCATTTGTGTACAATGCTGCTCTCGCACGCAGTTTCTGCCTCATGATATATATATATATATATATATATATATATATATATAAAACATGTAATTGTTTATAACGAGTGCACAACTGAGTGGAATTATAGGAAATTATATACTACTACAGCAAAGCTGGAATCCATAGAGCAAATATTTATACACTGTAGTGCCGTTTCAGTAATGTAACAATTAAGTAGGTGTATTGTAGTATATTTTAATAATCATCATATGTGTATTTAGTACACAGCCAATGAGATAATTGTCAACGAGATAGAATTGATTGGTTACCACATACCATACTGACATCCTGGACCAAAGAAGTTAAATTTGCAAAGATTAGTTATATTGCATTCGCCGTTCGGTTGACATTTGCCTTGGCAGTTGCACAGCATATCACACTCAGAACCAACCCATCCCCTGGGACAATCTGAAATATGTGTTCCATGTTACATTATTGAACTACAATGTATAATTGATCATATCGCTCCATCAAGTAAAGAATACATACCTAGATATAAACATTCAGAAAACAAAATCCATGATAATAATCAAAATTGACGAACAAATGTGCTAAAAATACATAAAAATACATGGACAGATACTCCAACAAGTAGACCATTAACAAAAATATGGACACACAATCACACGTGATAGTCAATTTGCAACATTATTTACAAGAGCTATGATAAGGGATTCACATTCTTTCAATAACATGAGGAAAATATTGACAAATAAACAAATACTTTATAATTACAAAGTACTACGCCTAACAACATTTTAGATTTGTTTTTTTTAAATTACTTAAAGAAATGCATGTCAAACACATACTGTATATGGACATATTGAAATAAGTTACCTTGTTGAACACGTTACTTCAGATACAGTACAGTCGAGGGTCTGAGTGCAAGAGTTAGTCAGAAAATACACGTAGGAGAGAAACATCAGGTGACGGACATGCTACAGTCTACCACAGTGCAACACCAACGCAAATGACATGGATGTTATATATTCGCTGCAACCAACCTTCATTGAGGAGACTGGATAATAGTATTGCTAGTATCCAGTAAACATGGCTGATGCATGTATAAAATATATGTGACGCTTATATAGATATATGTGTGTTTGTACGTACATGTAATTATTCATCTGTTAATACATCTAAACTTAGACCAACAAGTAAAATGTATGATATGGAAATACACATAAAGAAAAGTAATATAACGGCAAAGAGAGAGGACAACACGACTCATGTTAAGATCTGGGTGAATGGACAGCCAATACAAGTTGATACACTAAAATACTTATGTTTTTATATCAGTAGATGTGAAAGCACTACCAAAAGCAATAAACAAAGACTTGAAATAGCTTCGGCTACAATGCCCAGATACAAAATCGTATGTGGGAGAAGGATCATTACGGCCGTGAAATGAAACATATACACATTTATAGTAAATCATATCATTTTATACGGATGTGATAGTAGAACAATTCAGCGCAAATGACGACAGGTTTTTAAAAAACAAAAACTAACTGATGCAGATTAATATTAAGTATCCATTATACAAAACAGAAAAACGAAACACAAATAGATGAGAAACAAAATAAATACTATTGCAGGTCAACAAGAACATATCGTGACAGTGGTGAAGCATAGAAATCGTGTGTAGTTTAGCCACATAATGAGACACGATTTACTTTCGCAAAATATCTTACAGGGAACAGTTGATGGTGGAAGAAGAAGCGAAGAGCAGAGGAAAATATGGAAAGAGAATTGTAAAGACTGGGCAGGATTAAGATTCTGCACACTCAAACAAAAAACCTGTAACAGAGAGGCATGGCGACGTATTGTGTTGATGTTTCCAGATTGACACCCCTACGACACTGAAGGGTACGAGTTTAATGATGAATACTGATAGTTCGCTCGATCGTGTTCTAGCAACTGCATGTATTTCTATTTCAGGGTGAACACAATACGGTAATCGTCTTCTTTCCAAGCATATCCTAGGAGGCGGTTCATGAAAGTTAGTTGCTGAACTGGACGCACTATAATCTGCGAAAACGTGATTCCCACTCCGTTTAAGTATCCACCAACTTAGGCTATTGAAGTGTTCCAAATTTAAATACACCACATGGCAAACTTGTGTAAGTTCATCCAATCTATCAATTTTATAACGCCCAACATATATTCTCACAATATCAAGATTGTATTAGTAAAAATATAGGCTCCATCAGTTGTTCTCTAACAGTTATGAACATAGATGTCATAATTCGCCACATCTGAGTGCACTAGTTATATTCCCATTTCCATTAATATCCACACTACCGCAATCCATATACAAATGAATTCCACAATCGAATTATTACAAAATTATCACTAATAGAAATTTCTACTATTACAAAGTAGTAATAACGACACAAAAGGAATCATTTTAAGATCATGTGTTTTCCCAGTCGCAATGTATGAATGCGAGACTTCGACTTTAAACAGAACAATATCCAAAAGAATAAATTCATGTGAAATGAAGTGCTACAGACTTATCCTACGAATAACATGGACAGACACAAAGAAGATCATTGAAGTTTTGAAATTACTGAAATTAAATGAAGGTTGGATTCTTAATACCATCATACGAAGGCAGCTACATTATTATGTACACTTAACGTGACAATCAGCCTTATGAGTCAGATGACCACGATTCTACTGCGCATAATAATGAGGCGTATAAGAGGAAAAATAAAACCAGAGATAGCAGACGAACAATGCGGATTCGTAGAAGGAAAAGGCACAGGAAATGCCCTATATATAGTAAGAACATTAATGGAGAGGGCCATAGAAGTACAGCATGACCTTTATCTGTGCTTCATAGATTACAGCAAAGCAATGACAAGGTCAAGCATTCAGAGATTATAAAATTGCTAGAAAGTCTTAACGTTCATGAGAAAGATCTAAGAATAGTAAAAAAAAATGTATTGGAAAGAAACAGCTGCGATGAGAGTTAACAACACTATATGTAGATTTCAAAAGATAGAAATGGGTGTCAGGCAAGGATGTGTAATGTCACCGGAACTTTTCTACCTGTATACAGAATACATTATGCGAAATATAGAATATATGCCCGGAATAAAAGTGGGATGATACAATATAAAAAACTTGAGTATGCTGATGACACAGTACTGATCGCAGGAAGCGAACAAGAACTGCAAGCCATATTAGATAAAGTGGTGAAGGAAAGTGAAAACAAAGGCCTCTGTTTAAACAAGAAGAAAATAGAAATAATGGTTGTATCAAAGATACATACACCACCAAGATGCAACATAATAATTAATAACACAAAATTGGCAAAAGTTGAAAAAGTGAAATATCTTGGCACCCTGTTAACATCAGAAGGTAGATGCTCAAGTGATATAAAGAGCCGAGCAGCACAAGCCATATCAGCATTCCAACAAATGAGATCCATTTTGTGCAATGTAAGTCTGTCAATGTAGAGCCGAATTCGGGTGCTGAGATGTTATATCGAACCGATTCTTTTTTATGGATGTGATGCATGGACTATAAACAAGAAAATTCAAAGTGAATTGGAGGCTACATAAATGTGGTTTCTGAGAAGAATTATGAACATACCATGGACAGCGAAGAAAACTAATGCAGAGGTTCTCATTGATGCTGGCGTAAAAAGATCAATCATATCAAACATTAGAGGCAGACAGTCAAGGTTTCTAGGGCATGTTCTGAGAAGAACACATCTTTAACACTTAATTAACACAGGAAAGATCAAAGGGAGAAGAGATTGATGTCGACAAAGAGAAACGTTACTAGATGGGCTTGTATAGTGGCACGGTAGAAGCTCACCAACCGAGCTTATTGACAACACAAGAGACAGAGAGTCGTGGAGAAACATGATCGCCTACGCCAGTCGGCATGGCACTTTATTGATTGATTGAAAGTTGCATGATGGTATCGCAAGTTTTATTCGATAGGGCACAGTGCCGGGTGGAGAAGATCAGGAAGACCAAGAAGACGATGGACCAGCGACATCGAATAATGTATGCACATATCTCTGGGCAATTTATGCTTCCTTACCCAGACCAGAAAGTCGTGCAGAGTATTCACCACAAATGAAACGTTCTCGAAAAAAAAATATGCCCCTTGAATTAATTACTATAACAATCCTGCATAGTCCAACATTGCAATCATTCTGTTAGACGGATTACACACAAACTTGCCCACTACAAACTCAGGCTGAGTCTAAGTGGGGAGCCCGTCATAAATGAATGTTCCACATTATCAATCGTTTGACCGTCTTATTTATCTCGCGATTTTTCTGGACCAAATGGTTTGCACACTTCAGCAGACTGCCACTAGACAGTATACCACAGTACGTTATGCTACACAGGCACAGTGAAGGTATACATAGAGGCCGATCACGAAAACAATGGTCCACTGAAATGAAGGAGGCGACAAATTCCACAAAATACTCAGCACACAAGAGGGGCCGGGGCATCTCCAGAAAACGTTACTACTGCTGACGCTGAAAGTCAACAAAATGTTTAGCGAATAGATATATTGCTGAATATTGACATACTATCACGTGATAACATTGTGCTTGAGAATGCATGGACAACAGCAGATTCAACAATAAATATGTCACACAAATACAATAAAATATCCATACAATATCCAAATAATATTCAATACAATATTCAAGAAATATTCAATAAAATATCCAATAAAATATTCAATAAACTATTCAATAACAGATACAATAAAATATTCAATACAATATCTAATAAAGTATTCAATACACTATCCAATAGAATATCCAAATACGTATTCAACAAAATATCCAATACAATATATAATAAAATGTTGAACAAAATATCTAATAAAATAAATACAAATCCAACTCTATGAAACGTGTACCTTGATGGCTGATATCAACTGTTCTTATAATAATCAGGAGAAGGTAAAACCCACTTAAGTAGTTCATCATTTGTTAGGACTATCTCAACTTGTAAACTCCTCACTGTAAAAGAAATATGTATTGTTCAGATGTGGCACATGTGAATGCTACCATATTTGTGTTTTTTTTATTTTCTTAATACATTTTTATTTTATTATTATATATAATCATTATTTATTACGAAAATGCGTGGAAGGAATATAGTTAATACATGCCTGACATGTGCACCAAAATACATAGAGACTTCGTGAAAAGTAGAAAACAATGAACGTAAGAGTTCAGACATGTAACCTCACGGCAATAATAAATAGCAGAAAAGGTTCACAATTATACAAAGTAGAAGACAGGAAAACAAGGTGGCTAGAGTATTTTAAAGAGCTGTACAACTCACCAACCAATACAAGAAACTATCCTTTCACTCCAAGAATTTCACATGTTCAGATTCAGAGGTATTAGTCCGTGAAATAGAGGAACATATTAAGAACATCTCGCGAAACAAATCGCCTGGCGTGGATGGAATACCACCTAAAGCCATCTTTCTTTGAGGACGTTTGTGTAAGCTAGACTGAAAGAACATTCACAACAGCATTGTCAGAAAAACAAGTACCAGATGACTGGCACAGAGCTATACGTTTACCCATTTGTAAAACAAATAAATAAGGGCAACAAAAGAGAGTGTGAACCGTACATAGGCATTATCTCTTTTCAAGACAAACAAAGACCACAGTAAACACATCTTACATAGCGACACACATGGTTGTGACATGAAGGAAAGAAAGGGTGAGAAGGACAATAGCGAATAGACGACGGAGAAAACAAAGATAGGGCAGCATGACATGGGGAGAAGAAGGTGTGAGGGAAAGATGATATGCAAAGGTGCTATATTTATGCTACAACATCTGAGTGAAAAGACACTTCATTATGACCTACATCTAAATATCATTTCCATCGACCAAGATAAAACATTTGACAGAGAAAACATGTGGCTAATATTGGATGACTATTAAGTGCATGGATATCATGGCCAGAGGAAAAAGAAAAACATTGCAGTTTTGCAATTCATAAAACTAAATGAAGGGTGGCTTTAAATATAATCAAAAGAAGGAAGCTGCAGTATATTGGACACTTAAAGAGACATGATGGTATCGAAAGGTTGATTATAAAGTACACAGTGCCAGGTAAGAGAAGAAGTCTTCCAGACGGAAGAGCAAGAAGACAATAGGCGAACAACATCAAAGAATGTATTCACATGTCTCTAACCAATGCATGCCTGCTTTCTTGGAACGGAGAGACGTTCAGAATATCCACGACAAAGACTACTTTCTGGAAAGAATATGTTACTTCAATTGAGTCGTGTACATGGACAAATTACTAGACAAGCTAAGAATCGAATGGTATACATGGGAACTTACTAGACAAGATACGAATTGAATGATGTACATCAACAATTACTAGAAAAGATAAGAATTTAATGATGTAAATGGACAACTACTAGACACGATAATAATTAAATTGTTTACATGGACAATTACTATACAAGATAAGAGCTTTATATTGAAAATTATTTGTGGGTAATCAGATTTGTTGAGGGCACATCATCCGCAATTTAAATTGAAACGGGCGTTATACCGGCTGCTTACTATCACAACTCCTGTTCGTAACATACATGGATATGATAACTAAAGTAGAAGACTCACGAAACAGAATCAGTCCTACAGAAGCATCACATGAAGATCACAGCTAAATCAACGAACTCATATTTGCAGACGATCAATGTTTAATATACGTACATGAAAACGATGTACATCATCATTTACAAAGCGTGGACTATGAAAGATAACCAGAACGCCAGACCATTTGATGCAACTGCCAATGGCGCTAAACTAAAACATGCCTCAGATTTAAATACATAGGAAGTATATTTATGGAATATGACAAACTCGACAGAGAGATTGAAACAAGGTACCAGAAAGTCAATGATTTTACTTACCAGCTTTAACCCATACTTAAACATCAATAAATCTGCAATACCAACAGAACGACAATTGATAAACAGTGTTTTTATACCAACTCTGTTGTACTAATGTCAAAAATGTCCGTTGACAAAGACACTAGTGAAAACGATCGCGGTTTGCAAACTGAGATGTTTGAGGAAAGTTACAGATGTCACAAGAAGAGACCGCCGGAGAAATTACGACACCAGGAAAGAAGTAAAGACTATATCAAGTCAAGATTGCATCGATAGGCAGCAAACCAAATGGTTTTGTCACGTCATGGGAATAGAACCTACGCAACCAGCCCTTTGTGCATACATCAGCAGAAGATCGGGCTACAATGAACAAAGAAGACCAACAACTAGACGGGCATAGACATTCACAGAAAAATTAAATAGACACGGGCTTACCATGGCCAAGCTCAAATGACTAAAGACAAAAGACTCTGAATTCCCCCTACAACACTTAACGGCACGGGTGGAAATAACAATATATAGGAAGCTATACATTGGCTGTTAACAATTAAGCTTAGTTGTTGACGCTGTTCTGCTAGTACATTCAACACTGCCTACATAAATTGTTAATACTTACATTTTCTTCATATTATATTTTATACTTAGTCATACATATTTGTTGCGTGCATGCATTGCATATCTCTATTGCAGGTACACATAAACTTATTATGCGTCCTTGACGTCATCACATTTACACATAATAACGTGCATACACGAAGAGGTATAAACACATAACAGAATGTACAAATACATTGGCATACGATAACTCTGTTATGGATATAAATATTTTTCAGAAACATAATTTCATGAGGTTGAAGTCGGATTTCGAGCGGGAAGATGAATAAGAGATTACATATTCAACATGAGGAATATTTTTGAGAATCCAGAGCGTAAAGCTTATGTATTACTTACATGTGTGTTTCATAGACTACACCAAGGCATTTGATTTGGTTAAACATAATCAACTATAGTATATCAGGACATACATGTATTTCCCAAAACATTTAATACATATTATTGAAACACTGTACCACGAACAACCAGCAGCAGTAAGAGTGGATGGAGACATTTCTGAATGGATCGATTTTCAAAGTGGAATGAGACAGGCGTGCACACAAATCACTTGTATTTAAATGTCAATACAGAGTCTGTACAATGGGAAGACGGTATCATCATCAAACTCCCCAAGAAATGCGACCCCTCAGACTGCAACAACTGGCGGGGTATCACTCTATTATCAGCCATAGGTAATGTCTTCCAAAGCATCATCTTGGAAAGATTAAAGAATGTTGTTGATAAACTACTCAGAGAAGAACAAGCAGGCTTTAGATCAGCTCGCTCCTGCACAGATAATATATTTTCTCTTCGCATCATCATTGAAGAATCACTCGAATTTCAATCCACGCTCATAATCAACTTTGTTGACTTTGAAAAAAACTTGTGATAGTCTTCATCAGCCTTCGTTATGGAATATTCTACAACAATACGGTTTTCCTAATAAAATAATCAATGATATAAAGGCATTTTACACCAACTCACATTGCTGTGTTCAAACAAACACTGAGAAGTCAGAATGGTTCCAAGTTGTTACGGGTCATGAGAAAGAGCACTGAAAATGAGCTGACAGGAAAAGAATGGATTAATAATACCGCTCACGAAGATCTTGACTACGCCGATGACCTGGCCCTTTTTGAACGTAAACCACAGAGATGCTCAATCCAAGCTTGACAATCTCCAATGACTACTCAAATCAGATAGGGTTGAAAATCAACATATAAAAATTAATATACTAGATTTTACGAGATCCAACGACAACATAAAAATTCAAAATGTTCCATTATTAAAAGTCAACAATTTTACATATTTAGGCACCAATGTAGCACTGGATGGAGACCCATCAAAATAAATTTTACATCGTAATGCCCTTGCAGCGGGTGCTTTCAATAAACTACGCAACATCTGGACGTCAAATACACTAAGAAACACCACACAACTCAGGTTGTTTAACTCCAACATCATCCGTATTCTATCATATGGATGCGAAAATTAGAAAGCCACAAAAACCACATATAAGAGACTAGACTCCTTTGAAAACAAATGCCTACGTACCATTCTGAATGTTAAGTGGAGTGACTGTAAATATAACATTACTATAAGAGAGGAAAGCAAACACACCTATGTATCTTCCTTCATTAGACAAAGGCGTTGGCCTTATATCGGCCATGTTCACAGAATAAACAGCCTAATAATTCCCCAGCAGTCACTATATTGGGTGCCACCTGGAGTAAGAGGAAGAGGGAGACATAGAGAAACTATACGAAGAACCATTAATAGAGAAGGCTTGTTAATGAACCTAAACAACACGCAACAATTGAAAGATCTGAAAACATAAAGACATAAAGGGAAATTTATGGTTACTGCCCTATTCGCCGCCTTTGACCCTTGAGTAACATAACATAACATAACATACAGAGATTAAAACTACACCTGATTGGTCATATAAAGAGATACATATATTTAGAAAGACAAATAATCGAGTAAAGAGTATCTGGGAAGAGACAGAAGGGCAGACCAAGAAGACGATAGATTGAAGACATTAAATATAACATGAATATATCGCTGGAAAAAGAAACCCGTATCAGGCAAGACAGAGAAGGGTTCAGAGAGTTCATTGGGAAATCAAAGTTCTGGAAAGAATACATCACATGACACAATACAGCGAATATAATGAGAAATGTAAGGGAAGAACTAGAGGACAGTGCGTTTCATCCAACAATTACAATTGTTGGTAGATACACGATTCCAGAAAAAAAGGTATGCAGACAACACAGTGCTCGTTACTATACAATCTGAGGGACTGAAAAAGACAGTTAATAACAAAAACAAAGAAGCAAAGCTAGATCTAAAATATATATTTAAACGCACAGAAAACTAAAATTGTGACAACATGCAAACAAAGATTAAATCGATAATCAACATATACAATATATAATTAGAATGTTTCGAAACACATTCGAATACATGGGAGCAAATATAAACAGTTTCGAAGATTGTTCAATCCAGATTAGGAGACGACTCCCAATTGCAACACTCAAATTAATGATGATGTTGAAATTGATGGTGTTCCTTCTTCGCAAGCGAAGATGAGCATGACGTGAAAAACAATAAATGTGTTTAACAAGTAGACACAAAAATATAGCATTATGATTGATATATTTACCATTGTGATTATCGAATGTGCTTTGTCAGTTCGTAGATGCCCGATGAGTCCGAATTGTACAAAGAAGATATATTGCTTGCATGCAGGATTGCAGAAGGTTCTAGGTAGGAGAGTTTTCGGATTTGTCGTTTCCTCTTCCGTGGCGTGTATATTGCTCGCAGTATTCTTTCTTTTAAATTAAACTCTCGGCACTCAAATTAACACAAATGAGAAAAATGTGGTAAAGTAGTAATAACGACATTAAAGTAAATCTTTTATAATCATGTGTTTTCCCAGTGACAACATATGGATGCGAGACTTGGGCACTAAACAAGAAAATATCCAAAAGAATACATTCATTTGAATTGAAGTGCTACATGAAGATACATTTCCAAATTATGATATTTTTCGCCGTTTTATTATTGAAATGGTTCATGTGTATATATCTATTGCATTTTTTACGTACACATTATGCTCTTTATTGGAAATTCATACAAATCTTCGGTATCATATGTATTAGAAAGCATGTAGCCGACTCTCCATGTCCACAGTGAGTGTCCAACTCTCAGAGGCAATATTCTTCTGAGATAACATGGGCTCTAATGTCCGTAATATCCTTCAAACGCGTTGTGACAATATATGTCTATTTTTTTGTCAACGGTAATGCTATTGTGGGCTCATTTATTATCAAACATGTTTGTTTAAGTCTACGCTATTTCATGATCTTGATTCTTGATTAGAAACTGGCCTTACATCACGTGGGGCACTCCCATAAGTTCTCCGCCCTCTGTTCCAGCAGGCGTCCGACTCAAATGTGTTTCGAGTCTAATGCCGCATAAAGAGTTGTCGACATTAGGGCATAACTGTGGTCATTGCGACACGTTTTTTTGGTTGTTCCGCCCACCCACGCCGTGCCTGAAACTAGTTCAAGCACAACGTCGGCCTGTCGGAGCAACATGGTAACTGATATAAGTTACGACTCATTTCAATATCAAAAATAATCTGAAATCTTAGTTTAAATTTTCGTCTGAACCGCCTCCAGTACCTGGTATAGAATTTGAGCGCTGATCGCCTCCAGTACATGGTATAGAGTATGAACGCTGATCGCCTCTAGTACATGTTATAGAGTATGAACGCTGATCGCCTCCAGTACCTGGTATAGAGTTTGAACGCTGATCGCCTCCAGTACATGGTATAGAGTATGAACGCTGATCGCCTCTAGTACATGTTATAGAGTATGAACGCTGATCGCCTCCAGTACCTGGTATAGAGTTTGAACGCTGATCGCCTCCAGTACATGGTATAGAGTATGAACGCTGATCGCCTCCAGTACGTGGTATAGAGTATGAACGCTGATCGCCTCCAGTACGTGGTATAGAGTATGAACGCTGATCGCCTCCAGTACATGTTATAGAGTATGAACGCTGATCGCCTCCAGTACGTGGTATAGAGTATGAACGCTGATCGCCTCCAGTACATGTTATAGAGTATGAACGCTGATCGCCTCCAGTACATGGTATAGAGTATGAACGCTGATCGCCTCCAGTACGTGGTATAGAGTATGAACGCTGATCGCCTCTAGTACATGGTATAGAGTATGAACGCTGATCGCCTCCAGTACATGGTATAGAGTATGAACGCTGATCGCCTCCAGTACGTGGTATAGAGTATGAACGCTGATCGCCTCCAGTACGTGGTATAGAGTATGAACGCTGATCGCCTCTAGTACATGGTATAGAGTATGAGCGCTGATCGCCTACAGTACCTGGTATAGAGTATGAACGCTGATCGCCTCCAGTACCTGGTATAGAGTATGAACGCTGATCGCCTCCAGTACCTGGTATAGAGTATGAACGCTGATCGCCTCCAGTACCTGGTATAGAGTATGAACGCTGATCGCCTCCAGTACCTGGTATAGAGTATGAACGCTGATCGCCTCCAGTACATGGTATAGAGTATGAACGCTGATCGCCTCTAGTACATGGTATAGAGTATGAACGCTGATCGCCTCTAGTACATGGTATAGAGTATGAACGCTGATCGCCTCTAGTACATGGTATAGAGTATGAGCGTTGATCGCCTCAAGTACCTGGTATAGAGTATGAACGCTGATGATTCATATAGCTCGTTGGGTACTCACATACTTTAAACTTCCCGTTGGTCACGCTATTCTGCTCACCTCGTGTGTAAACTTCTGCTCAAAACATGTATTTTCTACCACTCTAGTGTTCTCAGTTCGAGCATGTTCATACAGTGATCGTTTGCTCAGAAGTTATTCAACTGTTTAAGTAATGGCCACTCTTAAGACTACTAGAAATTGGTGCATAGATCTAAATATCATATACAGAAAAACACAAAAGATATACTTAAGTAGGTCACTGGAGATTATCGTGTTACTCTCCGGTGTTACGTGCTATGAGTTACGTGCTACTTGCATTTTTAGTTTGATTGTGTATTGTGTGAAATGTTAAACGGACGAATAACTATGTTTTTTCTGTCTTTAATATCAAATGCATATCTTTGTTATGTCTTCAAATTTAGAAGTATTGGTTTAGACTAAATTTAAATTGGTAGCATATCATATCCAGGCCGTATCTATCAACCCAACATTTGTTGGATGTGGTGATTTTCTAGGCACTATAAATACGTTCAGTAGGTTGCCATTGCTTTCTGAACGGTCCGGATGCACAATTGCCTGTGGTGAGGATCGAAATCGGTACCTTTGCCGTCACAGACGCGCTCTATACCACTTCGCCACAGAGCCGGACTAGGTGTGTTTTATCATGCGATTCAGTATGTTTCATAAACTGTTGAATGTATTTCATCGATTAACATTATTGATGCGTCCTCAAAATATTATCCACTAAATAAAAGTAGTGTCATTTTCAGTTTAAACATAGTCTGATCTATGTTATTTCATTTCTTTATTGATCGAATTGTCACGGTTTCCATCATTGTAAATTGATATCTATCATTTTTGAATTCATCATTGTAGGTCCATTTCTACTATTATAGAATGAATCGTTGTAGGTCGATCTCGACCATTCTAGAATAACTCATTGCTGTATGTTGATCTCAAGCATTTTAGAATCCAGTATTGTAGGTCTATCTCGACCATTTTGTAAGTCATTATCGTAGTGCAAGATGAATTTAAAGTGACATACAGCTAGATAGAGGGGCACAAAAAAAAACAAGAAACGTGAGGTTTATTAAAATTCAACGAAATTAACACATAACTAGTAGTATGTCTTCGAGCAATGCCACCTATATATGTAAGGCAATGCCATGTGTTTACAAAAATAGTTGTTGATAATAACAAACATTACTTAATTTACATCACGTATCAAATCAAGTGACATATTCTTTCCAGAACGTGGTCTTCGTCGTGGATGCTCTGAACGCCTCTCACTATTCTAGGCAATCAGGCCTACATTGGCCAAAGACATGCACATGAATTATTCGATGTCGCTATTCAATCGTCTTCTTGGTCTTCATCGTCTTCTCCTACCAGGAACTCTGCCCTCTAGAATCAGCCTTTCAATACCATCATACCGCTTTAATGTGCCCAAACTACTGTAGCTTCCTTCTTATGATGGTATTTAGTGTGTGACTTTTAAATGGCAACTACTTTCCGAAAACAAACATGATATATGTATTGATATTTGGCATGACCACTCATCTACATCTGATTATTGATTAATGTACTCATTGATGCTGGGGTAAAAAGAGGAATCATATTAAACATTAGGGGCAGACAGTAAAGGATTCTAAGGCATGTGCTGAGAAGAACACAGCTTTAACACTTAATAACCACTGGAAAGATCAATGGAAGAAGCGATAGGGGACGACAAACAGAAAAGTTACTAGATGGACTTGTATTGTGGCACAGTAGAAGTTCATCGACCAAGTTTATGGACAACACATGAGACAGAGAATCGTGGAGAAAGATGATCCCCTACGCCATTCGGCATGACACTTGATTGGTTGATTGATTGATTGTACTCATACTGTGTGCCGCGAGTCAATGAAAAACACGGAAGATGTCAGATAAGCAAGTGATGTTTAAACTTCTGAACCATATTTACCATGTCTCTTTCAGTTGTGCGTGAATTATATATTATCTTTGAGTAGGATGTGTGTAACGTATCTATTGTCATTGAGTGGATGTGCGTAACTTATCAATTCTCTTTCAGCAAGTTGCGAGTAACGTGTCTATTCTCTTTCAGCAGGATGTGGGTAACTCATGTATTCTCTTTCAGCAGGTTGAGCGTAAACTATTTATTCTCTTTCAGCAGGTTGAGCGTAAACTATTTATTCTCTTTCAGCAGGTTGCGTATAATTTATTTATTCTCTTTCGCATACAAAATTCAAGGTCTGGACTTGGAGTTATGGGAGCAAAGAATATGACAACTCTCGTCATTCCATGCATGACATGTGAGGCAGCTAATTAAGTTGGGGTTGGGGGAGGGTGGGGGATGCGGGTTGGCAAACTGACACATGTGACAAAAGCATTATCACTGCAAGTTCTCTCGATTTCTTACTTTTGTTTTCTGCCAATGACCGTCCTGGACAGCGGACAGAGAATGTTGGGCATATGGTGTTTTGTAGAAGATGCATATGTCGCAGGTTATGTTAGGTGTACCATCATATGGGACAGTAACATGTAATAGTGGAATGATGAACATGTTGGATTAGGTAAATATGTTGTTGTCCTCACATAATTTGGTGATGGTGTGGTATTCTGTCGTACATAAATCTCCTCGCTGAAAGAGATGTCTTGGTACTCAGTGGTATCTAAATGCCTCCTCGCAGGAAGTCGTGGATGGTGTTGTACTCAGTGGTACATCAATGTCTTCTCGCAGGAAGTCGTGGATGGTGTTGCACTATGTGGTACATCAATGTCTTCTCGCAGGAAGTCGTGGATGGTGTTGTACTATGTGGTACATAAATGCCTCCTTACGTGAACTAAACATATATTCATAACCTCTCCCCCCCCTCATCTTTTTTCCTCTTATCAAAGACACCCGAGCTTTGAGATCACAAAAGGAATATGATAATATTGTTTCATTTTGGTTTCTAAACAAATGGTGTACGTATGAGTATGTCAGAATTGGCATGGACTGTTACAATCTGTTAACCTACTACATATATAACTTCAGTTCTATCATCATTATCCTCATTCTAACCATTATTTGTTACCCTTAACATAGAATATATATATGTATATAGTTGAGTAATTCCAACAATCTTTAGTATCTTAATAACGTCATTCTCCACAAATGTATATCTTGGACAACCTGACACATGGTTCCTCAAGTTAGTATATCATGAATCTCACACCTTTGATCTATATAATCTGCAAAGGAAGATGTCCACTTAAGTCCCCGATGTTATAAAACCCCATTCACGTGACGCAGAAATAGATTTTGAATATTGTGTATATAGTCAGACAGAATCACATACACGGATTTCACTCTTTCGTGAAGCTGATTCAGGACAACAACATAAGTGCCTAGATCTCCATTCTTACATCAGGTTTTCCTACTGCTATCTACGCGACGTTTAACTGTAGTGGATAAACTTAGATATGTCAACTTGTTTTAGATATGCAAGCACGACTATTCATGCAACTTACATGGTATCAAATCGTGCATTCTCCAGTTATACCCACGAAAGTTGTTGACTAAAAAGTCAACGTGGAAACCCATGATGTGTTACGCATGCAAACTCAAAATTTATGATGACATATATTGACACTATATATCTTTTTGAGCATGCATGTGAATGTCACAGTACATACACTGTCACATACCATGTATCTATTCTCATAATTACAAATATAACAACAAACATCTGAGTATATCTGATAACCAGAAAGTAGAATTTATTAATATGCAATTTCACGTGGACTATTTTCAATAAATAAAAGAATGAATACATATTTAGAAAAGCATATGTTCAGTCACGTATTCTTTCATGCGGTCACGCGTGTGTAATCATGTCATCAATATTCAACATCATTGACATATAGTCTACACGGTGACGAAATACAACAGAAAGTTGGACGTGTCGCAGTTTCCCAGGACATAATGAATAACACACAATAGACACTATACCACTTCGCACATCATAAGTAATTGCATTGTCGCTTCCAATCCATTTATCCACAATGAAAACCAGAACAATACAAAAATAAAATAATAAAATTAGAGGCTGTGAAGAACATTAAAACAGGTGATACAAATATAAATATTTCACACGCATGAGGCTGAGTCTCTGGGTTTCACAAATACCCGCTAAATAAATAACCAATTCAGAAGAAAATAATAGATGACACGTCCTTATATTAGTGCTCTCTTTTAGAAGCTTTGTGACATCTTATCTAAACAATTATAGAATCTCTCTAAATAGAAATATCACTCCATGAGCATTGTAGTAAGCCGAAAGATGAAGTCACTTTAGTATGAAAGATAGTTCACAAAAACCACCCCACGGATTATAGGAAGTAAGAGCTTATCGCTCGCAATTCCAGACGTTCTCTCAAACAAACAACCACTATTAATGTTTATAATAAGCTAGACCAGAGGTCGGCAACATATGGCATGCGTGCCACACTTGGCACGTCAATCGATGTCAAATGGCACGCAGACTCTTCACGTGTCCTGTATAAAGTTGAATATAAATCGATTAGTGGCGTTTTAGCAACAGATTGATTTCAGACCTTCAGAATTATGGACATCAAAATTTGTTGAACTACGGAAATCTCTGGAAAATGAAAATGAAGAAAATTCTGCAGCTATTCTCATCCGTTGGACATCCCTTCCAAATTATTACATGTGTTTGAAGAGACTTTATTTTGCTCTTCTTTCAGCTTTTGGAACAACGTATTCCCGTGAGCAAACATTCTCTCACATGAAAGCTAAATGCACAGCGGAGTCGCTAACGCCTGAACATTCAGAAAATTGTGCCAAACTGAAAGTGACAAAGTATGTTGTTGATATTGAACAACTGGCCAAGACCATGCAAGAGCAAGGTCCCCATTTAATAATAAAACAGTGTTTTTTTTTAAATCTCAAGAAACTCTATTTCTTTTTATGTTGTTTACAACATTACATATTACTGAATATCACTATATATTAATTAATTAAAGTATAACAATAAAATGTATGGTAAAATTAGAATATTGACCTCGACTTGTATAAAATGATGAATGATGTTGGCACTCTGAATAATTTGAAACCTTAAGTTGGCACTCAGTTAGCAATAGGTTGCCGACCCATGTGCTAGACTCAGTACAATTTATTCCACACGTTGTGCTATTCCACACGTTGTCTATACTGCAACAACTTTATCTTATACCTTGTAGAACTAGGACACGTATAATAATCAGTACATTGATGGGTGACGAAATGTGGCAACATTTGTCTCACTGATCATATCACTTTCAACGGTGTATTCTCGACACCCGGGTATGGAGTTAAACGAAAGAGAACACAAACTGGTTAGTACTTTTTCCATAACTGGTGATGAACATATCGACAGAGAAGACATTCTCAATGTTTTAAGAGGTTGCGCGGTTGGATGATTGTGATATCAACAAGCATGATTCAATATCTTGAATTCGTTAAGTGGTAGTACGAGGCGGCTTCGCATGTATGGAACACTTCATGAAATTTTTGTAAAGAAAATAACACACACAACAAACACAACATAAACATTAGCCTCTACAATCTCATGGATTTACTCAAGCGGAGATAAAATCCGCTGTGTATATCGTGTGCTGGAAGACTATTCAGGCTAAAAATTTGCTTATAATGATTGATAACATTAGTACGGTAAACATAGCTGCTGACATGATTGTGTCGACAATTGTGTGTTTGTAAACATGAATCTTCTAGGTTGACCACTCTGATGCCTACATGTATAGTATTATTCTGAATAAGTTCTGATACTGAAATTGGTTTGTATGATGATCGTCAGGGACGTTCATGTACTGAGTCATTGATTACATCTTGACTGTGATACCTGTGAGTTTCATGGGATACACATAACTGCAGCACGGGATAATTAGAACGGTATCATTGCATACACAGAACTGCATCATGGGATACACGGAACTGCATCATTATTTGCATCTCCATTACCTCAACGTGAGGCCATATAACAGACACAATATTACCATCTACATCGTCAAAGATAACGAATTGTCTGGGAATTCTTCAAGTCGTTGAATATTACTCTCGTAATTGTTTCTCACTTCGTGTACTCATATACACAGTGTCCCCGGGCATCCAATGTTGAGGGAAACGAGCGACACGATATGTTGGTGCATTATGCAAATGTTGGCATATGGTCAAAATATTATCATAAAATGGATACTCAATAATGTTTTACGAGAGTCTGCAAGAACAAATTCCTGCTGAAGTCAATGATGATGTGTCACTAGAGCTTCTGTAAAATGTGGAGATGGTATGGTGTTGGATGGATTGAACACTCTACCAACGTATACCCGAGACACGTATACCCGAGACGCATTACCCACTGCTCCGTGATATGTTTACCGAAGTAAAGAAATAATTACCCATGGGCACGGCCGATATCTAAAAAATATAATACCATACCTATACATAAACAAGTTATCATTTTGTGGACCTATACAAGGATACAATGTTTTACCATGTCCAATAATATTACAACCATCTCAAAGATGAAATAGATGTCACATTTAGACTATGAACAGTGCAATAGATGACAAATTTACTCTACGAACAGTGAAATAGATGACACATTTAAAGAATGAAAAGTGAAATATATGACACATTTATACTATGAACAGTGAAATAGATGACACATTCAGGCTACGAACTGTGAAATAGGTGACACATTTATACTATGGACAGTGAAATAGATCACACATATCGACTACAAACTTTGAAATAGGTGACACATTTATACTATGGACAGTGAAATAGACGACAAATTTAGACTACGAACAGTGAAATAGATTTCACATATATACTATGAACTGTGAAATAGATGACCCATTTAGACTACGAACTGTGAACCCAGCATTAGAGTGCGACATCAGGTAGCACACGTGAAGTCGTACCTTAAAGTGACAGAATACAACCACCACTCATTACACCATCGTCTAGATGAGTCAAAGGGAAAACGTATCAAGCGTGGCAGATCATGGATGGCAGAGGCCGAAGAAACACTGCGAATAGTATGTGAATTGGAAGAAATAGGAAAGGGCAGAGAATTGGAGGAGGTAGACACTGAGAAGAAATCACTGACTAAAATAATAATACAACTAGATAAAGCGTGTCGAAAATGGACGGCAGTCAGTGCTCAGGAAACAGTGCAAGGACTCGCCCAACTACACTCGAAACTACAAGACATAATTATATACTCAGATGCCTGTTAGCAGAAACACAAATACAAGCGGTTGGGGTTTTGTTGCCTACAGAAATGACGTGAAGTTAGTTGAGAAATCTTCAGCATATTCTACTGTCACATCGAGCATGAGGATGGAGATAGAGGGAGTTACAGCAGCTCTTAATTGGTTGATAACTGATACATCAACACACGCGGTAATACTCACAGACTCTCAAAGCATTTTGCGCAAGATAGAAATGTTCATGCTAAGAAAAGAATGGTGGGACTTATTGAACAACTCAGTTGTCCAGAACATTACATGGATATACTACACTGGTCATGCTGGGGTCAAAGAAACGAGAGATCCGACTTACTGGCAGGCAATGCGGCGATAGACGGCCCATTGCTGAGAAGAGATAAAGCAGATTTAATAAAGTCATTAATAAAGTCATTTCAAGATGCAGATGATGTCAATGAGGTTGAGAACGTACACATACAGAGAATGTTAGAAATGGGAGTATTCAGAGGTGAGGGGAGGAAAAGTAATTTTTTTTGGAAAGTCGCGAAGTTTTTTGGAAATCAATCAACACGTGACCGGAACTATGAGTCTACATACACTGGTGTGGCTGCTGGAGCGGAGGGCGGAGCAATTATGGGAATGTCCGCGTTCTGTGAAGCCAGTTTCTAATCAAGAATCAAGAATCGAGAAAGTGCTGTGTTCGTACAGAAAAAGGCAATTCAGAATGGTTCCCTGTGATTATTGGTGTTAAACAAACTGCCCTATGTCACCATTACTATTAAATAGCGCAATTGACTGTAATATGAGAAAAAGCACATCCAACACAAATTTTGGAATCAAATGGATAAAGAAAACAACATTAGAAGACCTGGATTTTGCCGATGATCTCGCACTATTGAATGAACACCATCAAGATGCACAAACACACACTGATAGATTAAAATTCATCTCATGACAAATAGGTCTCCAAATCAACTCATCACAAGCAAAAAATATGGAATTCACCAAATCATCTAACATAATTACTTCAAATAGAAAACAGCTTGAAAACATATACGCATTTTCCTATCTAGAAAGCAAACTAACACACGACGGTGATGTCATGACAGAAATTGCAACTCGCATTGGACTAGCATCAAGTGCCTATACCCGACTGTCTAATATCTGGAAATCAAAGTCAATCAGCACACGCGCGAAAATGCGTTATTCCAATGCTATGATATGGATGTGAGAGATCGAAAAGCTCTTCATCTTCAGAAAAGAAATTACCGAGTTTCGAGAAGAAATGTCTTCGTAGGATAACTAACACCCAATGTAATGAATTCAAATCGAATGATAAAATCAGAGAAGAAACATATGAAAATGTCATCACAAATGTTATCAGGAAACGCCGTTGGTCCTACATCGGGCATGTCCTACGCAGATATCAACAGAATACATCACCAATCTCTTGAATGGATATCTACATGCAAAAGAGCAAGGGGTAGACCAGAAGAAACACTCAGAAGAACAGTACTTAGAGAAAGTAAAACCATCAATATACATACTATCCAAGAACTGCACATAATATCTTTGAACAGACAGAATTGGATAGATCTGACCTATGTCTTATGCACTAACTTCAGCGCAAAAGGAAAATGAATGGAATGATAATAACACTAGTCTAACAAAAAATTGTTATTATAAAGTTGTCTGGAATGATAACAGCAGTAGACTAACATTTTACATTTTGATATCAGCTACCAAAAACGGTATTCCTTTATTAATATACGTGAGCTGTACCTTCTAGGAATGTACACGTCCGCGCACGTTAGAAGGAACATAAGCTATGCGTGCATTCATCTATTCATCCTTATAACTACGAACTTACGGCCATGTAGGGCTAAGAACGAGACATCATCTACAGCAATTGCAAATATTTCAGCTTTGGAATATCATAAATAGTAAATTTATGACGAAGTGATCCATTGCTAAAAAATGATACAATTGCTTCTGTGGTCGTAATTTTCTATGGCATTAACAAACAAATAAATATAAACACTTGATTCTTATAGTAATTGAGGTAAATAAGTCTTCACAAGCTAATATGACATTTGATATATACATTTTTTGACAAAAATATACAGTATGTGTTTAAGATGTTAATGATTTATATATAGTAAATTGTGAATATCAAATACAATACCGAAGAATTTAAAATAAAGTAAACACATTTTAAATAACTGTTCGTTATCAAACGACAACCTTGACATATTCGTATCTTTATCCTTTCTGAATAGGTCATGGCCATTTGTTATATAGTGATATCTTATCATTGCTAGTTATGTCTTACAGGGATCTGTTATTATTCTGCACCAGTTGCAGTGTCACTGTTCTTCATCTGATGTGCAAGCGTCCTGCATATACACAGACAACAGCAGAATGTAAGAAGCAAAATAGATGCGGCTGCACCTGCGATAAGCCACTCAACGCGCAGAGGAAAGTCAGCTGTAGAATATAAACTGTATATAAATATGTGTGCAATACAAATGACAAGAGATGCACACCATAATAGTTCCGAATGTTTACAGTGTGCTAAGTAACATAACAAATAGAAGTGTGAATTGTGCATGTCTACAAACAATTGTAAAGCTAATCTGAGGCACGGGTTCCCAAATTGGAAGCGTCCATATGTAACCTTGACAGAATATCAATGGGAATGTACGCCACTGTTGAGATATAGAGCATTAAATGTATGGTTTATATTCTATTTAAGAAAAAGAAACAAGTTGTGCCGTGAGACCAAGTATTCTTAATATTGTAAATGCAAAATAACGCAATCATTCACTTTAATAATTTACCAAGTTTGTATTATTCATTATTTTCTAAATGTTTAATGTTTCTTTAACAGAACGTAACATTTTCTATAATTGTATTTGATGTTAGTAAAGTATTTTTAATGAAGCGATGTTCATGGTCAAATATAAATTGTAGAAATAACCTGATACACTGTGATGTCAATTGTTGACCAACTATTCGTAGGTGCTGTCCCTAAGTCGTGATTGCAAAACTAAGACGAAACTACACCACAGTACTACATTGTTTACGTGCGTGTGTGTGTGTGTGTGGGGGGGGGGTGGCTGGACACAATATATAAGAAGCTCTTCTAATTCTTCATCGTTTTTCAGTCAGATATCTTACAATATCGATCACTTCAGTCAGATATCTTACAATATCGATCACTTCAGACAGATATCTTACAATATCGATCACTTCAGTCAGATATCATGTTACATCGCCAATAGCTTCAGTTTGATAGCTTGTTATAGCGTCAATAGCATCAATGAATTGTGTGATTCGTTTCAGGTCACCCATAGAATCCCCTAGGTCTGTAAGAGGTGCCGTCTCAGTAGGTCATATTGTATCCCTATCGTCTTGGTAGAGTTGACATGTATGAACAATGTATTCTGCAGTCTCTGGGATCAGTCCACAGCTGCACATGTCTGTCTCTCAAATCTTCAGTTTGCGGAATATATATCAAAAGTAAATGGCATAAGTAATCATAAATTCAATATTTATCAAAACTTTCCAATATCACACATGAACACTATTTAAAGAGCAAGAGAGAAAGCTTGATACATGATAAGTTTAAGAAAGGTAGCAAACAGAACAAAATGAGAGCATGTGAGAAATGAGAAGATTACATGAACTGTTGGAGCAACATTAGATGCCAAATATATATATATATATATATATAGAGATAGAAAAATAGAGATTGATTCGGCCACCTAATGAGAATGACCCTTATTAGCCAGAGACAATAACTTTTCTTACATGAAAATGTTACACAGCAATATAAAAATGTAGATCAAGAATAAGATGAATTGACAGAGTTAACAAAATTCTGACACGAATTAGTATTACTGCATATGAAGCGGCTATACGTGCATAGCCCGAAAACCGATCGTCATTCAATCCTGCAACGTCTCACAACATAAGTAGAGAAACGGTAATAGATAGGTAGAAGAGCAAAGGTAAATATGTGGGGATTACTGATATAAATGATAAATAACATACATATTGGTAAATATAACTCGCACATTTAGACTAATTATGAGTAGAATCAGAAATGAGTGTGATATAAGTTCATGTTTATTGATTAGAAAACTGGCCTATATCACGTGGAACTTTTCCATAAGTGCTCCGCCATCTTTTCCAGCAGCCATTCGACTCGATGGTGTTTAGAGTCCGATGCTGCCGAAACATTCGTCGACATCAGGACACAACTCTGGCCCTTGCGACAGATTTCTTTGTTGTTCCGGCCACCCACGTCGTGCCCGTAACTAGTTCAAGCACAACGTCTGTCGGCCTGTCGGAACAACATGGTAACTGTTATCGAAGGTTACGACTACGGGATTGCATAGATGACGTGCTATGAAGCTTCTATAAGAAGATAACCTCAATATAAAGGCATGTCAGCTACTAAGGTATTCTGTTGCACGGTTGGTTTATCTAGTGAGCCAGCGGTGGGACCCACAGATACAACCGCATGTGTATATAATATAAGTTAACCAGATATATATATATATATATATATATATATATATATGGTGTGTGTGTGATTTGGTCTTGTTTCTGTAATTTAGGACTATAAATCATTAAACTATCTGTATACTGTAATCCAGCGATGAGGTTTCTGAGAAACGAAACTTACACTTTTCACAATTAACGCCTTTATATCCCCGTTCACAAGCAAGACACGTTCCATTCTCTCTATAGCAGAATTGGTCAATACATACAGTAGAACACGGCATATCACATCTTTTACCGTAGAACTTTGGTTCACATTCTGGTAACAACAGTATATAGATCGTTATATCTTAAATGAAATCATTGTAAACAATAGAGAAATACTGACAACATTATTTTCGTGGAAAACAGTTAATGAAGTATTACTGGACTACGACTGACACGCTATCACTGTCCGATACTGACGTGACACAATGCACACAACAATACACATGATATAATCAGACAAATAATAATACAAAGCGCATAATTGTCGTTTCTACCAAAATACATTTTATCAAGTTAAGCACATAACATCTAAAGACTATGTGTAGAAATGAAAACGACACATAAACATGTTCAAGCGAAATGTGGATGCTCTATGCGGAAAAAAAATGAACCGGAAATAAATAGAAACGTAAATGTATGTGGAAACAAAACTAACTACATAATAACGTAAATGATGGAACAAATGAAAAAGAAACAGCATAGGCGCTCGTACCCTGTCAGTACCCTTTCATCGGCATGGTTATATTTACGCCAGTTATCTAAACTCGATACATTGAATAGAACCTAGGTTCTTAATCTTCTTCTGATAAAGTTAATCGTGTCCTTACTTCTTCCCATAACATTAATGTCCGGTACATCCTGCTTAGAAAGTATTCCCTTCTCCAGTAGTATCCTCACATGTGTGTCCCTTTCCAGGACATGTCTCTATTTGCTAATAGACACGACACAATTCTTAAGAAGAAGTGGTCCACTGTAATCTTAGGTCTTCTGTTCCAGATCGTTACGATACTGTTCCTTGCCCAAGCGGCCGCTGCTCCACATTTCCTTATATGCTTCAAATGCTCTCCGTTTCATTTGCTAAGTACAAATTCACCGTTGATTAGGCCTGTACATGTGATTCCCGTGCTATAAATTACATGATTCAAATGCACTTCTGATGTCTAGCACTGGGATCTAACACTGGGATCTAACACTAGAGAACAAGCATCACATGTCTATTCCGTGTGTCTAATTCGGGGAAATAATGGGTATCTATCACGTGTGTCTAATATGGGAAAATAATGGGTATCTATCACGTGTGTCTAATACGGGAAAATAATGGGTATCTATTCCGTGTGTCTAATACGGGGAAATAATGGGTATCTATCACATGTGTCTAATAGGGGAAAATAATGGGTATCTATCACGTGTGTCTAATACGGGGAAATATTTGGTATCTATCACGTGTGTCTAATACGGGGAAATAATGGGTATCTATCACGTGTGTCTAATACGGGGAAATAATTGGTATCTATCACGTGTGTCTAATACGGGGAAATAATGGGTATCTATCACGTGTGTCTAATACGGGGAAATAATGGGTATCTATCACGTATATCTAAACACGCTAGAATTAGATTCCAATTTGAAACATGCATGGATTATTTTTCATAGTTTGTGTTCACGGATTAATGAAGTGTCCGTGACAATGATAGCGCAGTGAACATTGTTGTGAGTTGAATGATTGACTATAAATATTTGATGATGATTTATAGAGTGTGTGACCCTTGCACAGTTATTGGTACATGTGTGAATGCGCTCATGACACGTGTACACTCACTGGAATATGTATTTGTTTTGATGATCATGATACATGTACACTTACTTGTATATGTTTGATTGAGTGTATGCTACCATGGCAATTATTGATGCATGTATGAATGCATTAATTAATTTAGTACATTTTCTAGTATATGCGTGAATGTGTTCATTATATGTTCATGATTATTGGTATACATTTCGTTGCGTTCATAATACTAGCAAGTTCACTAGAATATTGTGAGATATCTTCATGATACTTGCAAATTTATTGTATATGTCTCAATGTGTTCATTATATTTGCAAAGTTACTGGAATATATTTTGATATGTTCATGATAATTGTACAACTAATGATATGTGTCTGATGTATTCATGATATTTTCTCAACTACCTGTATATGTTTCAACGTGTTCATGGTACTTGCAAATTTATTTGTATAATTTTTCAGCTGTTATGATCTTGAGATGATATGTGTGTCCGCTATAGAGGAACATTACACTAGTATGCGATGTGTCGTATTTCCTTGGCAATGACTGTACGCTGTACTGGAACGGCATTACGCTGTCTCTGACTCTATTCGATAACAGCAATACGAAATGTTGAATAAAAACAATGTTGAAATTAGTTACAACCGAAATAAATATGTTGGACAATATGCAAAAACCTATTGCGACACATCCACATTCGTGCTCTGAACTACATCCTTATTGAAATGTTTTAGAAACATTATGCTACAAGTGATATCCGGTAGGAGTTTGAGAACGAAGGCTAAACAAACAGTGCAGTTCGAAATTTTCCGAAACAATTTGTTCGACTTGAATATGTGTTCTCCATCGACAATAGATGTCATAATTCGACATCAAACTGTCAGTATAATGTTATTAATGTGCTACCTATGCCGAATGACGGCATAACAGTAACATGTAAAACGCTAAAAAAACTTCATTATAGGAATGGTATAGTTACATTGGCATCCTGTCGTAACATTAAGAGACGTGTAGGAAATATGAATCACAAAAATAAAACAGGACATGTAAAATAAACATAAAGAAGCATACAAGAAGTTCATCTCTCGAAAAGAGACAGCAAAAATAAAGACATAAAGTATTCGTGCATATTTATAGAACTATAAATCGGCCAATTACAAGACAGGAACAATTAATATAAATGATTATATTAGATAGCGTATTTTAATTTCGTAAAACAATAAGGGTGGACATGTTTTAAAAATACCTGAACAAAGAGATCCCACGAAGTCAAAACCGCATCCACAGAGTTCACCTTTAATGTAACATTTGTGATGGCATCCCAAATGAGATTAAACATATATATATATATATATATATATATATATATATATGTGTGTGTGTGTGTGTGTGAGTGTGTGTGTGTGTGTGTGCTCTTATACATGCGTTTCATGTGAGATTAGTTACGTAGCTGACCTGCTGGATATGTACAGTTCGGTCCTAGGTATCCAGGCTTGCAATTGCACGTTCCATTAATTTTGTCACAAGTATTAGCACAACCCACTGAACAAAAAGGACAGGACAATTGTAGTGAATAGCTCCCACTTTTACATTCTGAAATAATTTTAGAATATATGCTGCAAACAATACGGTAGTTATAAATTATGCAAGATATCATCAGCTCGCGTACACGCACGCCATGTTGATATGTGATAATCCAGGTGGAAATAAACATATCATGCTTCTTCTTCTTCTTCTTTCGTTCACTTGAAACATGTATATATCTGCAAGTCTGTCTCCTTAATAAAACTCACAGTCTTTTGTAGTTCATACAGTGTCCCATAGAGCTTCCAATCCAGTGTTGTTTCCTCTGGCCAATATGTCTGCCTCAGCGTTTCATGCTCAGAACACTCTTGAAGTATATGTTTGGCACTCTGTACTGCCTGTCCACATGTACACATGGCCGAGTTGCCGATCTTGAACTTTGCATACATGTGACTGCGGAGTCGGTTGTGTCCTGTTCTGAGACGTAGAATTATAACTTGTTCTGATCTGTTCATAATGTGATAGTCATCTTGTGTCGGTGTCTGTGGCTTTCTTATTGACTTGATCATCTGTTTTTTTCTGATGGTAGGTGATTGGTATATCTGGTTGGTCTTCGGCAGCACCTTCCTTAGCCAGTTGGTCTGCTTTTTCATTTCCTGGTATTCCACAGTGAGAGGTTATCCACTGCATGGTTACCCTATACTGGTAAGACAAATCGCTAAGTAGTCTTTTCACGTCTGTTAGTTTTCCAGACTGGAGAGCTTGAAGCACTGACCTTGCATCTGTCAGGAATACCACAAAATGTAGGTCAGAGTTGGAGTTCAGCAGTTTTTTAGCTGCCACACTAATTGCCTGGATTTCTACATCATAATTTTTGCAGAATTTTCCTGTCGGTGTTCCGATTGTATCTCTAGGCTTGTGTGTATATTCTATATATACACCTGCACCTCCATTCCTCACAGCATTCTGTGCAGACCCATCTGTGTATACTCTGACCCATATATCTTCTAGGATATTGCTCATCCAGGTAACTGAGGGTGGCTGTCCACCGCTGCACACTGTTCAGTTCGTCTTCGCTTAGTATTTATTTCACATGGGTCTGAATGTATATTGGCATTCCATGCCTTTCTCTCCATTGGGTTTGTTCTGGTACAGACCTTAATGGGCTGTCAATTTCATGTAGGTCTGTAAGTTGTTTACGGAGTCGTTTAGCTTGATGGATACAGCTGCTTCTATTCAGTCGCCCCATTGCTAGGTTTTGGAATTTTTCCTTCATTGGATGACTTGGCATACACTGAAACTTTTCTGCTTGAATTAGTACTTTTGTGTCTCTGCGTTCGCCAAGTGTTTGCATTATTCCCATTTTCTGCATCTCTGCTATGGGTGTTGATTTCATTCCTCCAAACATTATTCTAAGTGCCTGGTTTTGCACTTTATCTAGATCTTGTAATGTGGTGTTTGATGCAGGACACCACGCAGTTGAACCATATTCCAGGTGTGGTCTTATGCCTTGCTGGTAAACTTTACTGAGTATATTCCCACCGGCTCCCCATGTGGTTCCAATTACTTTTCTCATGATAACCAACTTCCTCCTGGCTTTTGTTGTTGCTTTGTTTATGTGCTGCTTCCATATCAGCGTATCATTAAAAGTAACTGTGATGTATGTTGGTTGTTTATCTTCTTTCAAGAGCTCTCCGTCTATCTTGATATGACCGGTTTTTTGTGTTGGTGAGAGGGTAAAGAGTGTAGTGCTGCACCTATCTGTGTTAATGCTGACACACGTTCTATTTGCCAATAAGGTTAGGGCATCGATAGCTCTTTGTTTTTGTTTAGTGGCCACTGTCGCATGTTCTTCCGTGCACCAGATCACCAGGTCGTCAGCATACATTGCCACTTTGATCCCGTGTGGTAGTTCAGCAACTAGGTCATTGATGTAAACCAAGAAAAGTGTGGGTGACAGGACTCCTCCCTGGGGGACTCCATGACGCAGTAGGACTTTCTTGCTTTTGCGACCATCTCATTGTATCCTGGCTCTTCTATTATGCAGGTATGCTATTACCCATTTGTACATTCTTGAGCTAACCCTGCAATTTCGCAATTTCTTTAGGAGACCTTCTTTCCAGACCTTATCAAATGCTTTCCTGAGGTCTATCCATGCTGATAGTACCAGTTTCTTATCTTGGAAGGCATCCTCAATCTCTTGGGAGAGGTAGGTTGCCTGATCTTCAGTAGAGTAGCACTGTCTGAAACCTGCTTGCTGTGATACCAGAAGGTTTTCACTTTCAAGGTACCACTGCATCCTAAGATTGATAATGCGTTCCTTTGTTGTGCATAGACAGCTTGTGAGGCTGATGGGCCTGTAGTTGGAGACTGTGTTGCCATCTTTACCTGATTTGAGGAGAGGTATCATTATTGCTTCTCTCCATGCCTGTGGTACATTACCTGTGGGCCAGCTTGTGTTAAAGAACTGCAGCAGCTTTGCTCTTGCTGCAATTCCCAGGTTTCTATTCATTTCATTGGACCCTCCATCAGCTCCAGGGGACTTTTTCATTTTCAATTTGGATATTGCATGCTCCAGTTCTCTCATTGTGATTGGTGCCTCCATGACTTGAGGTATAGGTTCGTCTTGTCCAATGATTTGCTGCCTCGCTCGAACCTCCTGTTGTTTGTCTGGGATGACTTTGACGTTATTGTCTTCTGCAAAGGAATCTGCAAAGTAATCAGCTGCTTGTTTACCTGTTAAAATGTTTCTATCTTTATAGTGTGATCCTGGTATTTCTCCCTGTACCTTCATCATTTAGTTGTCATACAAGTTTCCATAACTTCCTAGTATCTCTTTCTAGGTTCAGCGACTCTGTTTTTTCTTTCCAGCTTTTCCGTGTGGCTTGTTGTGATGTTCTTGGCTAGTTCTGTTCTCAGCCTGCTTTCTACATGTTTCCGTCTCATTTTGCAGTTTTTCCAGTTCATCATTACAGTAGTTTTTACGTGCCCCCCTGGGTATGGTTTTACTAGCAGCATGTAGTATACATCTATTAAATTCACTTACTGCTCTATTGATGTCTTTGTCCAAGTTCATGACCTTAACTAGAAAACTGGTTAAATTCTGGTACATTTTCCAGTCTGCCCTCTTATATTTCCACCTAGTTAGCGTGCTGCTGTCCTTGGTATATTCATTGTGAATTTCCAGAAATACTTGTCTGTAGTCACTACCCCCAATCTGCTTTCCAACGACACGTGTGATGTTCCATTACATGCCTGGTGAGTGGAATGCCAGGTCTGGTGTAGAGGTGGTGTGCCATGCTATCGAGTAGAAGGATGGTGAGTCTGCTGGCTGGTTCTTCCTCTTCTTCTTCAGCGCGCATTCTCAAACTCCCGCTGGATCTCCTTTGTAGCAGGACCATGGTCCTACTAGATTTCCAACAGGATGTAGTCCAGAGAATGGAAATGCATTGTGTCGCCGTTTTATTTGAGCCAATGGCCCAACACATCCGTCTTCGGTGGAGCTGGCTGGTTAATAAGGATGAGATTATTTTCATCCTGCCAGCTTTCAAGTTACTCACCTCTCTTGTCGATATGATCGTAGCCCCAGCTCTGAGAGTGGCTTTTGAAGTCACCACACACCATAAGCCTTTCTTTGTCTGGAATTGTGTCTACTGCCAAAGGTTTATCATTTGGGCAGTAGTAGTTCAGGAGATGGAATTCTGCACTGTCTGTTTTTAGGTGGAGCATCTGGTATTCTGCCCCGTCCATGTATACTTCCAGCTGACATGCGCTGATATTGTTTTTAACTAGTGTCAGAATTCCACCCTCTCGCCTGTCCTTTCGGTCAGATCGGTAGCACTGGTAGCCTCTGATTTTGAAGGCTATGTCGCTGCTGAGGTGTGTTTCTTGGATACATCATATATTAACTTGTTCTTCACTGAGGATATTTTCAAGTTCCAATTTTTTGCTGTATCCACCCCTTTTACTGTTGACATCCTCAGCATTCCAGTGCATTATTATTATTGGTCGTTTGTTTGTTTGGCCAGTAGCTCTATTCCCTTGCCTCCTGGCTCCTCGGGGAAATTGAGAAGGACTTCCAGTAACTGAGGTTGGGCCCTATCGAGTTATAGGGCCCGGAACCGTCCCTGCCTGAACGTCCGCCATAGGGCAGGCACGATAACTGTTATTAGATGCAGACATGTTTCCATTGTGTTTTATGCATGGCAACCTGATTATCTGTGCGCCTTTTGGCTGGTTGCCTCCGTCTTCAGCACTCTGCTTACTTGGGCCGGACTATGGTCCTGCTCGAGTGGGAGTGCCCGACCAGTCTTAGTTTCCAGCCTCTGATGGCTGAGCTAAGCCCCATCACCACTTCAAGGTTCTGGTCTCGATGTGGACATATCATGCTAAAGAGACCAAACGTTTCAGTTGGATGCTTATTTTCTATCAACAGATGATATCAATATTTAATTAATTAATTATTACGACTGCACATTTCATAAAGCATCATATCAGACCGCATATATGATGTAAGTTGTGAATGGAAAACATCAAGTTTGAAATGACATTGAAATTCATCAAGTATGAAACTACATTGTAAATATACTATTATTAAGATTCATATTTCATTTTAATCCACATGAATTGTGATACATTAACACTTACTATTCTTGCTACGTACAAACGGTGTGGTGTCTCCAGAACATTATTTCATATCCAGACGCATATGTCTCATAAGTGTGCAATGCTTTGCGAATATTGTACTCAGAAAGGGTTAATTCTAGATTGTTGTGCAATTTTTAAAATCTAATTGCAGCAGTTTCATGTTAGTTTCATGAGCGTTAGCTCCGTTACAAAATATCCTTTCTTGTCAGGTGCTTGTTGCAATCCAACTCTGGAATATGGACACGAGTATGGTTGAACAGTCAGATATGCATTCCCTCATCCATGAGAACACATTCAGTTAGGCAGTGCTAAAATATATTTTTCTGATCCTGAGCTCTAAACTGGAAACTGTCATGTCCTGAACATAACTTCCTTCACCATACATCATATGTCACTGTTTCTAGTAAGAAAGCCATGCGCATTTTGCAGTTACGACCCTATTCAAGACTGGTGCCATTTAACGCTCATACCGGTGTGCAATGTTGTGTTATCTAAATGTTGCATCACAGTGGAAAACATAATTCTCCAGATACAATACTGTGGGGATTCGTCAAGTAGAAATAATATCGATATTGGTATGTCGTCTATTGATAGTGTATTGTTATATACTGGTTGGTCTGATAGGCCAATATTTGAAATATCCTTCAGATACGTAACATACTGTACGACTAATATAAAATGGCATCGTTCGAATGTCATAATCATAATACATTCTCATGTGTAATATTCAATATTGAATACGTATCACACAATTTTTTTTTAAAAAAAGGATTACATTTAAGATTTTTAAAAAAACATACACTGTGTAGATTAAACTTTTCTACCACACATAATAAAACAATAAAACATTATAAAACTGGAATTAGAATAGTCAGAAACTACATTAACATATATTATATGAATATCTAGTGAACAATCAGAGTAACAGATGGATGTAAAGTGACGTTTTTTATCTTAATATTAGATAACATAAGATTACAAACACTGAAATGATGCATGAGAATATCCAGGTTGATTTTGAGTCGGATTAAATATTAAGGATCTAGGCAATGTTCACGTGAAAGTTGAAACAAAAGAATATTTCACAGGATGATATTTCACTAGTAGAAAACTGCCTAAAGAGAATAATATATTTTATCTGCAAGCGATCATGATATGATTATTGAAAACAACCTTTCCAGAATGTCATTAGACAATCAGAAGTCAAGCAGCCTTATCCCATACTCGTTGATTGTGTATATGTAATTGATTTCGATGCGTTACTGTTAACACAAATAATTAAAGGTCCAATGACATTTGACTCTCGTCACAAGCATATGCAACTTACGGATATACACGTTTACAGACAATGGACAAACTCATATCACTATTAAAACCAAAAAAAAACGAAAATAAATATGCAACAATATTCAACAAATCTATACAATTGTACGACACGGAGTATAGCCTGCTAAAGTTGTAAATGCAAGGAATTTGAGGATGGAAAATATTTGGAATACCACACATTTACAAATACATTCGCGATCTAATAATAAAATGTTGTATCATTCAGCAATTAGGTCTTTGAAACGAAAAATATAGTAAATGTATATGTAACATAACAAATATATGGTTATAAAATGAACTATATAATGACGAAGGCAAATTAGAAATACACACATAGTAAATTGCATTGTCAACAGCCGTCTAATGCAGAAGTATAGGAAGCAGTAAACCACGTGAAGGGAAAAATAATCACGAGGAAAAATAGATACCATTACCTAATAAGAAATGTAATGTTCAAATGTGATGTAAAATAACGATAGATAATAAATGGCATGCACTATAGGCGATATGAGTACATCAATATATACACGATATATGATGTTATAACAGATCCGAGTTGGTGGTTCATGTAAAAGAATGCTTCGAAGAATTCATTTAATGAGGAAATGTTAACATAATGTTTCATACAATATGTAAAATCATATGAAATGGCGATATTGTTCTACTGTAGTTTGAATACTAATGTATGTTTAACATGAATAATCATACACAAGATTAACAATAACAATGAGTTATACATCATGGGTGATTTCAATGTAAGAATAGGGAAGAAAAGAGCTTGGAGTGTTTAGTGAACACTGTTTAGACAATTTTTCGCACATAACAACAGAACGAAATAATAACGGAGACGAACTAATCAATATATGCCTAGAACATTGACTTATAATAACAAATTCGTTTTACCAACACAGACGAATCCAGATACAAACACAGTATAAATGGGACAACTTGCAACAGTCATTACACATTGATGTCATTCTTGTTAGACAAAGAAAAAAACAGACATGTCACTGAAGCAAGAGCTTTCCTAAATATATAGTCATTAATACAGATCACAGACCTGTTATACTAACCGAGAAAAGAGAACAAACAATAACAACACAAAGAAAAGAATCAAGACAATGGCAGGAAAAATTTCTAAACTTGAAAGCACTGGAGGACACTGAAAACGTGATGAACCGTGCAAGGAAATAACTCAAATTTTGCATAGCATACCAAAAGAAACTGATAACATCCAAAAACGAATGGGACATTTTCGAAAATGCAATGTTAAAACAACTGCACAACATATGCGGCACAAGACATCCCAAGAAAGACAAGAAAACATTATGGTGGAACGTAGAGATACACAAAGTTATACAACAGAAAAAACTATGTTTCCAGAAATGGTTGAAATCCAAACATCATGACGATTATCAACAATATCGACTTGCTAGAAAGAATGTCAAGATTGTAATCAAAGAAGCAAAAGTTAATTCATGGAACAAGTATGGAGAACATTTAAATGATATATGTAAATCAAACCCAAGAGATTTGTTTTTCAAAATTATTAAATCTATGCGAGTAAGAGAAGAGATATATAATCACAGAACAATCATCAACGATAAAATAGCAAACCATTTGTGAAAAGCATGAATAAAAAAGCAAGATGGTGGAAAGAATACTTCCAGGAATTATACAACTCAACAATAACAACAGAATATAGACCCACCAACGCTGAAAAAGATATAGAAGCCACAGAACCAATTATAATAAATGAAGAAATTGAAGAAGCCTTAAATCATAACCCAAGTAATAAATCACCAGGAGAGGACGGTATGCCAAGCGAAGTAATAAAAGCGTGTAGAAATACTGGAGTCCAATGGTTAGCCAAACTATTCACAATAGCCTGGTCAGAAAGAAAAGTACCAGATGACTGGCAAAATTCAGTAATTGTTCCACTATGGAAAAACAAAGGTAATAAGAGAGAGTGTGGATCATATAGAGGCATCTCCTTCTTAAGTCACGCAGGTAAAATCTACGCAAAAATAATAGAACAAAGAATGCGGTACATTGCAGAACTACAGTTGAGCCCATCTCAGTTTGGCTTCAGAAGGGGAGCAAGCTTTACGGGCGCATTTTTTTCTCACTGAGACAACTGAGCGAAAAAAGCAATCGAATACAATTACGATTTAAAAACTGTGTTTGTAGATAAGGAAAAGGAATTCGACAGAGTAGATAGAAACACTATATGGGAAACCTTAGAAATGTATAACATCAGAGGACAACTGTTAGATAACATGAAAGAGATATATCAAAATTGCCAAAGCTCAGTAAGAACAACTGATGTAAGGACTGAGCCTTTTGAAACTAGATCTGGAGTAAGACAAGGATGCGTACGTTCACCCATACTTTTCAACATATACATGGACAGAATAATAAAAGAAGCTCATACGAAAAAAGATGAAAACATTGCGAATAAACTTGATGAAGAACTTAATAATGAAATCAATGAATTATTATTTGCTGATGATCAAAGTGTAATATATAAAGATGAGGAAACTTTGCAAAAGCACATCAATGCATTGTTGTTAGCATGTCAGAAGTACAACATGAAAATTAATTTACAAAAAATAGAAGTTATGAAAATTCGCAAGTTTTCAACACCAATAAATATAACAATAGATAACACAAAAATGAAACAAGCCAACGAATTTAAATATCTAGGCAGCATTTTTCCCGAAGATGGAAGACTAGACAGAGAAATAGAAACAAGGTGCCAGAAAGCAAACACAGTGACATATCCACTTTCACCATTACTTCTTCATCCAAAGATCACGGTGGAAAATTTAAAAAAAAAACAAATAGTATCTACAATATTTATACCAACACTGTGCTACCAATGTCAAACATGGTCGTTAACAGCTTCGCAGCAAAGAAAAATCGTCACATGTGTAATGAAGTGTCTGAGGAAAGCTGCATTTGTTACCAAACAAGATAAAATAAGAAATTAAGAAATTAGGAAAAAGAGTTGGTATAATATCATGTATAGAACATATTGAGAGACAGCAAATACAATGGCTCGGTCACCTTATGAGAATGAAGCCAAACCAAATACAAATAAGAGCATATAATACAAGAATATCCGGGCGTAAATCTAAAGGTACAACAAGAAAACGGTGGATAGAAAACATTAAGATAACCTTGAACAAACATGGAGTAAATGCAGCCTCGGCGACATATCTGGCCTTGAAACGACAACTTAAGATACCACCCCTACGCTTAACGGTAAGAGTGAATGCGATCAACAATCATTCACCTGGGATAGACAATAGACAACAATAACATGAAAGACGACCCTGAACGATTTTAAATCTCATAATCAACTGTATATTTTAATAAAGGAATTCATGGGCAACGACGGCGTTATATAGTGTGTTCATTTCTGTGTAATATTAATGTACAATTTGTATACAATAATATTCTTCTTACTGAATGTACCCCTAAATGTACACAATGATAAACTGTGTCGTGTTAATTGTTATTAATTTACAACATATGAATAAGATTAAATCCTAGCGACAGTAGAAATACATAGATCATATGTATACATGGATATATATATATATGACTTTCTAGTACTCTCCTCGGTTGGGCTGCACCATTTCTCCTCTTTTAACAAAATGTTGCTTTATTTTTGATTGTAGAGCGCCATGTAGTTCTTTCTTGTTCAAGTTATTGCCATAAGTTTGGTCTATTTCAAATTCGTTTAATAAAATATTTAACGAGTCATTGTAACGCTTCCTTGTGCCAATGTGAAATCGTTTATCATTCTCCAGCTCACTATGGAGAAGTAACTTTGACATGTGATATTCTGCCATACGTAACAAATGACCTGCCGAAAGAATCTTTAAATTGTTATGTATTATAGAGCTAGTTACATAGGAAAATAAATTTACACTGTTGTGAGATCTGAACGTTTTGAGATCAGAATGTTTTGAATTCTGCAACTTTTTTGTTTTTAATATGAGCTATTTACATCTAGTTCTTTAAAGTTTAAATAATATATCATTGTTCATAAACGCGTGATACCGACATGTGATGCGATATTTATCGGGGACGAACCATGTTCTACAAGTTATGAAGGTTGTTGAATGTAGATGAGGTGGACAGACTACGAAACGAGAAATAACAGTAAATGGAAGGGTTTGAAGTATCCATCCTTATCACGATGATAGAGTATTGAAATGCATATGGATATTTCTGCATCACATATTTCAACGTGTCATCCATATATCCCTGAATGATTACTTGTTTTATTATTAATACCATTATTATTATTATTATCATTATTATTATTATTATTATTATTATTATTATTATTATTATTCCGTCAAACAAAATAGGCAACACAATTTACGAGAAAAAACATGTGACTTGCGTGTATAATATACATATTGAACATGAACATATGTTTAACAAATACATAAAACAAATTAATTGTTATAAGAAGCGTGATAACCGTCACATCGATCTCCAACATAGTTGAATTTGCATATGCAATGTCCAGTCGGTTTGTCACATTTGTGTATGCATCCTGGAGAGCATGCTTTGCATATACGATCATCTACTTGTGTGCTGTTTCCTGTACAGTCTGCAATATAGAATATTAAAATTGAATGGAGAATGCATATATATATATATATACATATATATAAATAATAACGATTAAGTTATTTGTGGTAGTGTTGAACATTGTGAAAAGTCGCTGCTAGTTAGTTATTGTGCATTTCTGGTGCATCTGCTGTAACTGCAATGAATATGACTATTTGTGACTATCATAGCAATCACTAATGAGTTTGTTCACTTAGGTCAAAGAGCATGATCAGGAAAACACAAAATGAGTTGCGTTGGAGAACGTCGGTTGCAGGCATTCGAGAATTCGACCTTGGAATGTGCCACGGTTCTTTTAGTGTCTGGTCATGCGTTTGTTCAGTACAGCGAACGAAATGAAACGCTGGCTAGCACTGCTAATGCATCAAGCCGTAGAGTAATGTATACAATTGTCATACATTTAACAAAAAATAATAAAATCAAATGAAATGAATGATGTTGATGATTCCTTTTATATTATCATAATAGATGACCGGGTTTCCTTATGAATTCCTTCCTTCTCCTTCATCTATTATTCACACCGCTATGACATTATATTCTTACTTGAAGTTATTCCTAGTCTAATGATGCCGAAAAAGACTTCGACATCAGGGAACAACTCTGGCCCTTGCGACATGTTCCTTGGTGTTCCGCTCAAATGCTATGTGCACGTCCATGAATTGTGACGGCTGTAGCTCTAGTGTAGTTTTTATATCTAACCGATATTTCCAAATATACTGAACAGCGAGTTGTCGTTCACTTTTACTGGAGTTCCACTTCAACAACCAAACGTTAATGGAATTTGTGCTAGACAGGAATTTTGTGATAACTCTTATAATGAAGTGTAAAAATCTAAAGTTATACCGACCTTCATTAGACGAGCTTTTGTACACATAAATTCATTTCAAGATGAACATGATGTCAATGAGTGAGAGAACGTACACATAAATATAATGTTAGAAATGGGAGTATCTAAAGATCAGTGAAGGAAAAGTACATTTTTTTTGGAAAGTCCCGAAGATCACACAATCAAAAATTGTTCGGGACTCATGCATACACTGTCTACATACACAGGCATGCCTGTTGGAATGAAGGGAAGAGCACGTGTGGAAATGCCACACATGCTGTGAAACCAGTTTCTAATCAAAAATCACGAAGGAACGGTACTTGAAATGACTCTTTGATGGAAATAATCGTTACTGTATGCATATGAGAACGAATGGAACAAGAAAAACTAAAACGTTCCGACTTCATTAATTAGTGGATGCACTCAAGTGGATATCTGAGCCCCTATAGTTCAATATTGATTTCCTGAGTTCAATGATGATGCTTCCAAGACTAACTAACTAATTAGATATTATCTAAGCGACAAGATAATGTTACTGACCGTACACATTAGGTGTCTGCGAATACGGCCAATACTTCAAAATAAAGCTATCGCAGCCAAGCTGCAAAACATAGCTCAATGTATTCCTTTCTCCGGATTAAATTATATTAATCTGCATGATGTTTACAACGAGTGCAGCAACTGAAAAATTACAGTATATACGTTTACCTCCTCAGTCTTCTGGCAATGTACTTTTAATTGTCCTTTTTATTGAACCGTGATGAACGAGTCATCATCATCAAGTGCCGTCTCTGCAACGAAGGTTGGCTGCAACGTATCTCCAACATTTTTATCCTGTTTCTTGTCTTGGTGGTGCACTGTGCTAGACTGTAACCTTTCCATAGTGTAATGTTACTCTCCCACTTGTATCTCTGCCTACCTCTTGCTCGCTTCCCTTTGACTTTACCCTCAAGTAAGGTCTTCAATAGGGTGTCATGTCTTTTAATGTGTCCAAAGTATTTTATTTGCCTGATCCTTATTTCTCTTAGTAGTTCTTTCTTCATATTAAGTGTCTTTAGCTCCTCTTTATTTGTTTTCTTCTCTTTCCATGATGTTCTCCCTATTCTTCTATATACCCACATCTCAAAGGCATCAATTTTGTCTTCTAATTGTTTATTTAGTGTCCATGTTTCTGAGCCATACATTAATATGGAATAGATGTAGCATTTGATAATTCTTATTTTTAACTTGTTTGTAATTTGTTTAGATATTAATAATTTCCTCATGCCATTGAATGTACTTTTAGTCATTCCTATTCTCCGTTTAACTTCTGTTTCACATCTGCCATCATTTGTGACTATGTGTCCAACATATTGATACTGTTTTACTTGCTGTATGTTTATGTTTATCTCCTGTTCTTCTGTGTCTTTGCTGATTATCATGGTTTTTGTTTTTTTAATGTTTATATTCAGTCGATATGCATTGCTTGATTTATTGACTTGATATATTAGTCTTTGTTGTTCATGTTCACGTTCTGCTAAGAGAATAGTGTCATCTGCATATCTAATGTTGTTTATTATTTTCCCATTGATCTTGAGTCCTGGTATTTCTTCTATATTTTTAAAGATATTCTCTGTGTAGATATTAAATAGGCTTGTTGATAAAATGCATCCTTGTCTTACCCCTCTTCTTATTTCTATGTATGGAGAGTAGCTATTTTCACAACTTATTGATGCAGTTTGTTCCCAATATATATTAATCAGCCTGATGTCTTTTCCATCTATGACTATTTCTTGAAGACAGTTGATTAATTTTTCATGTTGGACTCTGTCAAAGGTCCTGCTGTAGTCTATTAAGCAAATTTTAGATACTTTTTTTTACTTCTATATATTTATCTATCACTAGCCGGTACTCAGTATAGCTTCTCTAGTTCCTTTGTTTTTCCTAAAACCGAATTGTTCTTCACCGACCTCCATGTCTATCTTTTTCTTAATTCGTTCATGTATTATCTTGAGAAGTATTTTAGTTAGATGTCTCATTATACTTAATGTTCTATATTATGTACAGTCCACATGCCTGGGCTTCTTAGGTAGACGTATGAATATTGATGATGTTAGGTCTTTAGGTATATGGCCTGTTTCGTATATGTCATTGCAAATTTCTGTGAATGTATCTACATCAAACTCCTTTTATAGGATTTTTCTTATGTGTGATCAACCTTATCTCCTAATGCATTAATTTGGTCTTCTGTTGTATGGCCATCTCTTTTTCACTGCATTTTGTTTCTAGCCATTGTTTTTTCGCTGTTCTGCACATGTTACGTATCTCCTTGTCTATACTTGAGTATATTGGCGTATTTTTAGCTTTCTTTCTTTCTTTCATTTTCTCTAATATTTCATCTGTCATTCATGTTTGTTTGTTCTTGTTATTTCTTGTTGGTAAATTTTTACTTGATGTTTGAATACTTTTCTTTAGGATTTCCCATTTATTGTCTATGTTCTCATCTGGATTTTCCCTTCTGTATTATTCCATGCACTCTATCATTAGATGTTCATATCTATTACTTACATCTGCAAGGTATTTTTGTTGTATGTCTTGTTGTTTTAGTGCTGATGCGTCTATCTGTGGTTCTTGGACTCCTCTATTTACTATATTTTTAAGTTTGACATTTATTTTGCACAGCACTGGATTATGGTCAGAGTTGATATCTGCACCTGTGTATGTTTTGATGTTTTTGACACTATTTCTAAATCTATTGTTAATCATAATGTAATCTATTTGGTTCCTCTTGCTGTCTCCAGGGCTTTTCCATGTATATAATCATCTATTTTCATGTTCAAAGAATGTATTACATATGATCATATTGTTCTCCTCACAGAACTGTATAAGTCTTTCTCCTCTGTCATTTATTGTCCATAGTCTGAATTGCCCTACAATGTTCTTATGTCTTCCTTTCCCTATTTTTGCATTCATGTCTCCCATGACTATTAAAATGTCTTTTGATTTTACTGGTTTGAGTAGTTGTTGTAGATCTTCGTAGTACTGTTCTATTTCTTCTTCAGAGTAAACTGTAGTTGGTGCATACGTTTGTATAATGGCCAGATCAAACGGTCTTGCTTTGATCTTTAGCAACATCATTCTTCCATTATATGTCCAGTACCCTCTGATATATTTTTCTATTTCTTTACTGATCAGTATTCCTACCCCTCCTTCATGGTAGTCTCCTCCTGAATGTATAAAAGTAAAATTTTCTTTTCTTGTGTACCCATCATCTTTCCATCTTGTCTCTGCTATTCCTAGAATATCTACATCTAATGTTTCTGCCTCTAATATTAAATTTTCTAGCTTTCCTGATTGGGTCAGTGTTCTGACATTCCATGTTCCTATTCTAATATGGTGGTTCCTAAACTTTAGATGCTGTTCATCCGTTGCTTGACTTTAGGGTGTACGTGGTAAGGTCCCAGTCTTTTGCACGGTGGCCAGCCAATATTCATTATTATGCCCAGAACATGCCTCTTGTGCGGCACACACTTTGCTGTTTCGCCGTTTGAGCCGTTGATCCATTTGGATTCCTCCGCCTCGCGTGATGTCACAGACTTTTTGTCTAGGGATGGACATTCCCTATTGTTGACTTACGGTTGTATCTTTGCGAAGAAATTCTACGTTGTGAACGTAGCCATTAACTGGAGTAGTCGAGACGCCATTTTTTGACTGTATCGAAGATAGGGAGTTCGCGAGTCGGATGAACGAATAAGGTTGTTCGAAATATTTTTTCCTGAGTAGGGGTCTTAATACAAGTTCCTTTTACTAAAATCAGTATTTCAGATATTGACATTTACGAGTACTAGGAGCCCATTATTTCCAATATATTTAACATTTAGTGAAGCTTTCGTGGAGATTAGAGGTGACGATGAATCAATTAAATGAAAATGTTCAGGAAAAAAAACCATTTAATGTTTAATAAGCTTTTAACATTAACACAATAGTCTAACTTCAGATTTTAACCAAACCAAAACACAAATAATGTTCTAAACATTTAAATGTAAATAGTTTTATTAATCACATATTAAAATAATCGTGTGGTTCTTAGATTATGGTCAAAATTAAATAAAGATATCGTAAAAATTACAATATGTCAAAAGTTTGATCGCTAAATTGTGAACGAAAATGGGAAAAAAAAATACGTGATAACGAGAACATTCGCTCAAATTCAGCATTTAAATTGCTCTTATTCAAAGTTTCACTTTTCTATTTTTCTAATTAGATGGAAAATAAACCAGCTTAAAAATAAATGTCAATTAAGAATTGACTTCTTTTTTACGGTCAATTATAAATAATATATCATTTACATAACATGTACTATGGACAAAAACTTGAAAAAGTACACAAATTCTCCTATCTAGGAAGCAAATTAAAACTCGACGGTGATGTCATGACAGAAAAAACAACTCGCATTGCACTAGCAATAAGTGCCTCTAACAGACTGTCTAATTGCTGGTGGTCAAAGTCAAACAGAACACGCACGAACATGCACTTATTTAATTACATCGTTATTTCAGTTCTATCATATGGATGTGAGAGCTGGGAAAGCTCTTTAATTTCAGAAAATACATTACAGAGTTTCGATATCAAATGTCTTCGTCGGATAACTAACACCCATTGGAGTGAATTCAAATCGAATGATAAATTCAGAGAAGAAACACATTAAGATTTCTTCGCAGATGTTATCAGGAAACGGCGTTGGTCCTACATCGGGTATATCCAACGTGCAGACACCAACAGAATACATAACCAATCTCTTGAATGGATACCGACAGACAAAGGAGCAAGGGGTAGACCAAATGAAGCACTCAGAAGAACAATACTTAGAGAAGGTAAGACAACCAATATTCATAATATTCAAGAACTGCACATAATAATTTTGAACAGATATAACTGGGGAGATCTGACCTCTGCCCTATGTGCTAACTTCTGAGCAACCAAAAAAATGAATGAATTGCATGCACTGTATCTATACATATTTGCAAATGTCCCTTCTCCTTTAATGTCTACTATAAACAATAGATCATTTAAAATGGATGGAAAATGAAGATAATTTAATGATAATAATGATTAATGTATTTGTGATAATTTTATATATTGACAAAAGTTGCAGCTAGTTAATAGTTGTGTATTTCTTAGAGCGCGATACATCTGCTGTGACTGTGCTCTTATGTATGTTGAATGAGTACATCGCATATTCCCATCTGCTGTGAATGTGCTCTTATGTGGGAGGAATGAGTACATCGCATATTCTAGTGAGAATGGTGTGGATTTATTCTGCTGGACATGCATTAGTTTGTGGCAATGGAAGAGTCGATTCATTAATGTAGACAGCGTAAATTTTAGGATAATTCGTTGTAGACAAGAATAAAACATTAAGCTCTTTAGTTGAACATTTTTTTTAAAATGAACTCTAAACTGGAAGACGATACGGTAATGTGACTTAAAGAAATTTTAATTACATTAGTAGCGACACGAAAGAGGACATCGATTCGCGGAGGTCTAAATTGTGTGTGTAAACAAGTATCTATAAAAATCATCAGAATGTGTGGATAATATAAAGTATATTGGGGAAAGACAATAGGCAATTCACATGTGTAGCTGTAATTAAATAAATGTATTTGGTTATGTTTGTTTGTTTGTTTTTCGTTCGCTCCATTGTAACCATCACGGATATCCGTGCGATTTCCGCCGGGAGCGTGATTACGTTGTGCCACCGTTATGCGCCTTGTAGGCCTAGCACATCCGATTTCGGCATGCCTTGACAATTCGGGTGGGCTACCCTTAGCCTGTGACAGCCTCTATATCTGTCTCCAGGCACGCGTAGTGAAGACTCTTCGCCCAGACGATTTTCTTGCTCTCGTCTCACTCGAACGAGGTGTTCCACTGTCTATGAACTTGCCTCGTGTAATTGGACGTGTTGTGCCTGTGCCCATTAGGTACTGAACCGTTTCTCATCCATGAGCCTGGTTCCTTAAGGGGAAGAACTCAACAGAGGAGTTGGACCTTGGCTCTTTCGCCCTCTTAGCCGAGGTGTCATTCACCGACATCGTGTACCCCTTGTCCAAGTTCGAGTCTCACACCACGCGTTTGAGAGCAAGGCGTTCTCGAGCTGAGCGTCCTTGTCCCAGTAGCGCCTGAGCCCATCAGGTACTGAACCCTTTCTCTCTTCAAGTGTATTTCCGGTGTAGGAAAACCTGACAGTAGAGTTGGGCCAGGGCTAAATCGTTGTCCCTTTTGTGCCTTAGCGAATCGAGTACGGAACCCTTTCTCTCTGCAAGTTACTTCCGGTATAGGAAACCTTGACAGTAGAGTTGGGCCAGGACTGCCATCGTTGTCCCTTTCTTGCCTACACCCATCGGGTACAGAACCCTTTCTCTTTGCAAGCATATTTCCGGTTTAGGAAGGCTCGACATTAGAGTTGGGTTAGGTCTTTTGCTTTACCAAACGCTGATGGATGGGTTTGGGTCTCTGCCTGCTAGGAACTCTGGTAACTAGAAGCCCTTCTCGAGCTGACGGAGCTTGTAGTTCCCTTTCCTAGGGACTTTTCACTTTCTATTTGCAGTTCGCGCTGCCCTCTAGCGCTGTTCTGCCCTTTCATTGTACTCTGTATGAAACATATTTGTCTCTTGCCATGCATTTACCTTTACGTGCATTTTACATTGGCCGCCCCTCCAATGTTCGGACTGGACTGACTAGCTTCACTGTATGTCGACAGTGTTGCTATATGTGGTGATGCTGGTGGTGTCGGAGATATTGTCTGTCTCATGTGCAGTCAAATCTCTTTCCATCTGCTACCTCCACATTCTCGGACACGATCCCCAAAAGATTTGGCCAGAATCAGCACGAGCTGCTGTATTTCTGTTTCCAGGGTGCACCACGTGGAGGTACATTTGGGATCTTGGTTATCTGCTAACCCTGGGTCCGCCTAGAGCAATGCGTTCCCTTTGCACCCCTATTTGGTTATAACGTTCATACTCAGTTCACAAACACATTTAATTTCTTCAGTAGTGATTTTATTTGTCTCATATTGTTTCTCTTTCTTCATGTGCTTTGTTGTATCATCTACATCTACTACCAATATTCCGTCATCTACTTCTACTTTCAATATTCCGTCATCTACTTCTACTTTCAAAATTCCGTCATCTACTTCTACTTTCAATACTCTGTCATCTAAATCTACTTTTAATAATTCGTCATCTACTTCTACATTCAATACTCCTTAATCTTCTTCTACTTTAAATACTTCGTCATCTACTTCTACTTTCAATCTCGGTCATCTACTTTCAATACTCCGCCATCTACTTCTACTTTCAAAACCCCGTCATCTAATTATATTTTTTAATATTTCGCCTTGTACTTCTACTTTCAATACTCCGTAATTTAATTCTACTTTCAGTACTACGTCATCTACTTTCAATACTCAATCGTCTACTTCTACTTTTAAAACTCCATCATCTACTTCTACTTTCAATACTCCGTCATCTACATCTACTTTCAATACACTGTCATCTAGTTGTGGTTTCAATGATCCGTCATATCTACTTTCAATACTCCGTCATCTACTTCTACTTCCAATACTCAGTCATCTAATTCTACTTTTAATTCTCTATTATCTACTTTCAATATTATGTTATCTACTTCTACTTTCAATACTCCTTCATCTACTTTTTCTTTCAATACTCCTTTATCTACTTTTCATTTCAATACTAGTTAATCTACTTTTACTTTCAATACTCCTTCATCTACTTCTACTTTAAATACTTCTTCATCTACTTCTACGTTCAACACTCCTTCATCTACTTCTACTTTCAATACTCCTTTATCTACTTTTACTTTCAATACTCCGTCATCTACTTCAACTTTCAATACTCCGTCACCTACTTCAACTTTCAATACTCCGTCATCTACTTCTACTTTCAATACTCCTTCATCTACTTTTACTTTCAATACTCCGTCATCTACTTCAACTTTCAATACTCCGTCACCTACTTCAACTTTCAATACTCCGTCATCTACTTCTACTTTCAATACTCCTTCATCTACTTCTACTTTAAATACTTCTTCATCTACTTCTACGTTCAACACTCCTTCATCTACTTCTACTTTCAATACTCCTTTATCTACTTTTACTTTCAATACTCCGTCATCTACTTCAACTTTCAATACTCCTTCATCTACTTTTACTTTCAATACTCCGTCATCTACTTCTACTTTCAATACTCCGTCATCTACTTCAACTTTTAATACTACGCCATCTTCTACTTTCAATACTGCATCATCTTCATCTATTTCCAATACACGTAATCTACTTCTACTTTTTATAATCAGTTTGTACATGCATTTTGTACATGCATTACGTAGTTCATTAAGGTAACCACGTAAAAAGAGTAATAAGTGTGTCTGCCGCCAACTCATCAATGCATAAACACATGCATATATTCAGTTTACAAACTTTGAAAACGTTTGATAAAATGCACACCGGTTTTATTATATAAATCACAAAACACATATGTATGTAACTGAAAAAAATAAATTCATGGACATAGTGCACGACATACGTTAGTAATAAAACACAGCTCCTACATATGTCGCACCTCGCTCCCAAGAAGTTATTCAAACATGGTGCACAATGTCCATAATGTGGATGACACACACCACCAGCACAGTTCACGATACACTTACTTTTACATTGAAATCCATAATAACCATCTGGGCATCCAGGAATACATATACCTGTCATCCGATTGCAGGTTTCATGTTTCTGACACGCACATATGCCATCACATAATACTCCGTAACGGCCATCCGGGCAAGTTGGATCTGCAATTTCAGTGATTCCTTATTTACAATACATTCCAAAACATATAAATAGTGATTCAAACTATTCTCACTTAGGATATCAGAACATTATATTTATAAATAAGACAGAACATTGCATTTAGTACTAAATGGGAATATTACATTTTGTACAAAGGCAGGACACTACACTTAATACTATAAGATAATATTTCAATTGTTAATATCTCAGAGATACTATTTAAAATGGTAATATTTCATAACATTGCATTTAGTACATGGGCATAACATTACACTTATTAATAAGACATACCATTATGAGTATTATCAAAAAAGATTACATTTATCACTAAGATCCAATATTTCATTTAATACTTAAACAGAACAATGCATTTAGTACTAAGACAACAATGTATTTAATACTAGGTCAGACCATTATATTTAGTGCTAAGACAACATTGTGTTTACTACATTGTGTTTAGTCATGCAGTTCTGAAATGTAATGTCTGACTATTACATATAGTACTAGAAAATACAAAAACATTTAGTACTACGACATACCAATATATTTAGTACTAGGACAGAAACTTAAATTGTAGTACTAGATCGGAACAATACACTTAGTACTACGATATAACATTTCATTTATTACTATAAAAACATTATATTTATTAATAAGACAGAACATTATATTTAGTACTAAGGTAGAAAATTACATTTCTTACTAAGACAGAACACTATATTTAGTACTGAGCTAGAACATTACACTTGTACTAAAAGGAAGCTACAACGCGTATTCACACTACACACATTTTCAAATTTTTTTGTTAAAAAAACACACATTTGGAAGCACTTATCGTGAAAGCGAAAACATCCGTACAGAACCATATGGTACACGTAATATTAGCTGGTCTAATTATGCTAGAGATGTTTACTGGCAGCAGGCCTGCTTGAGCTAGATAGATGATACCTTATCACATTGGATGATTCTTCCTAATATGGCATGGTTCTCATTTATACATTCATTTATTTGAAACGAGTCGTCTTGTGTTCTCATTTTTCCAAATGATGTATATAACTTTCAAATATATATATATATATATATATATATATATATATATATATATATATATATATATATATATATATATATATATATATATATATATATATATACGGCTGTATATAACTACACAGTCTGCTGAGGTTTTCTGTTTACATATTCCACGATTGAGTCATTTTGTTAATTGATTACTTTGTACATGTCGACTTGCTAATCTCTACTTCATATATTTATCTGTTGCTCACGATCACAGCCACGTCTTGCCCTTCTATTTTTACTCTTTACGGTTTCTTTAACTGCATCAATTCATAGATTGTTCCTTTCGTACGAAATCCTCCTGAGCCACATTGTTTTGTTTATCATTCTAGAATGTTGTTTTTTGTATTACTGCCACGCAGTTTATATGCTATCACCTGATATATACATCACTGCAATACTACATTGATCGTTGTCTTCTTCAGTGTATTTATCGTTTGTGGGTTTGTTTATTTGTATGCGAGTAGTTATATGTAATTATATAACAGCTTATGGGTTTAAAACGTCGGTCCTCTTTATTATAATAACAAGATATGAACAGAAAACCTGATATACTTTAGTCAGGGGCTATAGTTAGGTGCTACAATGCATAAGTTCGTAGCAATGGAAGAGTCGATTCATTAATGTAGACAGTGTAAATATTAGAATACTTCATTGTAGACAAGAATAACTCATTACGGTCTTTAGTTGAACATTTTTTTTTAATGAACACCAAACTGGAAGACGATACGGTAATGTGACTGAAAGAAAGTTAAATTACATCAGTAGCGACCTGAAAGATGCCATCGAGTCGAAGGACGTCGAAAGTGTGTGTGTAATTAGTTAGCTATAGGAACCATCAGCAGGTGTGTATAATATACATTTTCATCTCCATGTGGAAAGACAACAGACAATTCACATGTGTAGATGTAATTAAATGCATGTATTTTGTTATCACGTTCATACTCAGTTCACCAACAAACTTAAATTTCTTTAGTAGTGATTTTATTTCTCAGGTTTTTTTTTTCTTCATGTGCAGTATTGTATCATCTACATGTACTATCAATATTCCGTCATCATCATCATCAGGTGCCATGTCGGCTGTCGTAGTCGGTCATAGCTCTCCACAGCTCTCTGTCCACAGTATTATGTATCAAAGTCGTTGTTGTTTCCCTGCCGTGCCAGGTTGTCAAATTGTCCAATATTTTCTCACGTTGTCGCCTTCTGTCTCTGCTGCCTTCAATTTGTCCTGTTGTGACTACTTTCTCTAAACCTGCCTGTCTCATGAAGTGGCCAAAAAAACGAAGATTGCCTTTTTTCTTATATTGTTGATCAAGATCCGCTCCGCATTTGACTGCCTCAACACATCTACATTAGTTTTTCAGGCAGTGGATGGTAATCTCAGCTTTCTTCTGTAGAACACCATCTCTGTTTCCTCTAATATCCCACTTTCCAGTAGGTTTATTGTCCAAGACTCGCACCCATATGTTAGTATAGGGGTTGTATAGCACCGCAGAACTCCCTTTCTCACCTTTTAAGACAAGGTCACATTACACAGTATATTTTACATTTTCTGAATACTGTTTTTGACTGTCCTTTTTTTCTGCATCTTATTTCTATAGAACTTTTTACATCGGCTGTAATCATTGTACCTACATATTTGAATTGGTGGGCCTGTTTTAATAGAATAGCATTAACTTTGATCTTGCAAGGTGTGTTATTTTGTTTCTTTGAAATAACCATTACTTGTGTTTTCTTAATATTTAGGAAGAGGCATTTCTCTTTACTTTCTATGACTACTACGTTATTTAAATCTTGAAGGTCTTCTCACTTTTTGCAATCAGAACAGTGTTATCCGCATATCTCAAATTATTTATGTTATGTCCTCCCACTGATATCCCTGGGGTATCTACTACTGCACGCAAAATGTTTTCACTGTATAAAGAGAACAATTCCGGTGAAAGCACGCATCCCAGTCTAACTCCTTGTTTTATTTGTTGAAAATGGTCAAATTGAGTTCCTACTCGTACTGCTGTTTGTTGCCTGTACATGTTCTTGATTATTTTTAAATCCTTGCTGCCAATGTTCAAATTCTCTAGCCTGTGCATAATTTCGTTATGTTTAACTTTATCAAATGCTTTGTTGTAGTCTATAAAACAGAGTTACAGATCTGTTTTTACCTCTACAGATCGCTCTATTAATGTTCTCAATATATAAATAACATTGTTGGTACCTTTGCCGTGTACACAGCCACATTGTTGGTATCTGTGTCATGTACACAGCCACATTGTTGGTACCTTTACCGTGTACACATCCACATTGTTGGTACCTTTGCCGTGTACACAGCCACATTGTTCTGGACTTATTTCTGATTGTATTGTGTTTCTCACTCTCTACATGATGATTCTGAGAAGTATTTTGGTTATTTCGTTCATGAGGCTGATTGTACGATGTTCTTCCCATTCGGTGGTCCCTGGTTTCTTAGGTAAGGCTATCTATATGGACCTCATTAAGTCATCGGGTATGTTTCCACTATTATATATGCCATTCAGTAATTTTTTGATTATTTCAACTCCAAAGTCATCTACAGCTGCTAACTCTTCTGGACCTGGTGCTTTTCCGTAGTTCATGTGCCTTAGGGCCTCCATGCCTTCTGCTTCGAGTAATGATGGACCCTCGCCGTTATCTTGTATGTTTATCTCGTGTCTATTGTCATCATAAAATATACTGTGTAATAAGAACTTGTCATTAGAGGTGAGAAAGAGAGTTATGCAGTGCTATATAACCCCTATACTAACATATGGGTGCGAGTCTTGGACAATAAACAAACTGGAAAGTGGGATATTGGAGGCAACATAGATGTGGTTCTACAGAAGAATGCTGATAATATCATGGACTGCCAGATAAAACTAATTTAGAGGTGATAAAAGAGTTAAATGCGAACCGGACCTTAATCAAGAAGATAAGAGGAAGGAAATCTTCTTCTTTTGGCCACTTCATGAGACAGGCAGGTTTAGAGAACATAATCACAACAGGCAAGATTGATGACACCAGAGAAAGAGGGCGACAACGTGAGAAAATATTAGACAGTTTGACAACATGGCACGGCAAAGAAACAACATCGACTTTGATACATAATACTGTAGACAGAGAGCTGTGGAGAGCCATGACCGCATACGCCACCCGGCATGGCACCTGATGATGATGATTGTCATCATAAAGTTATTTGATATATTCTGACCATCTCTGTACTATGTGATCTATTCCCATTAATACCTGCCCTGTCTTAGATTTTAGACACCCTGTAACTATTTGCGTTCTCTTTCCTGTTACCATCTAAATTTTCTTATATAGTAATGTTGTATCTTGGTTGTAATGCAATTATATTGCTGCGCATTTCTTGTTCAGCAAGCTTTATTTTGCTATTTTGCATTTCTCTCGTATCTCCCTATGTATTTTCTGATATTCCTTTATCTTGTGTTTATTTTTCCTTCTAGTGCTCATCAGTTCTAATATTTCTTCAGACATCCATTTTTGTGTTCATGTATATTTTACTTTTGGTAATATCTCATTAGATGTTTAATTTATCGAATGTTTTAGCATGTTCCATCGATCTTCAATACTGCGAATCTGTGCAATTGCATTGTATCATTTTGTACAATGTTGTTGTATCTTAATGTCAACATCTGATTTCAATAAAGCTAAATCTAATTTCATATTCTTTGGTTCCGAGTATTATCTCTTGGGCTAATCCATGTTCACAGCCTTCTTGAATGTTGCTTGATCCGTGTATTCCCTATTAATAATGTATGTGCATGTGTCCACTCTATCAATACATCACATCTTTCGTTCTTAATTCCTAAACCAATTCTTCCTGTCACATCTTTTATTTCTGTGTCACCTACTTTTGCGTTAATGTCCCCCATTACTATAGTTACTTTATGATTTTTACACTGTTTTATTGCGATTTATAGATCTTCATAGAAAATGTTGATGTCCTCCTCTGAACTGCTTAATGTGGGTGCATATACATCCACACTTCTTCTTCATCTTCCTCATTAGAAAACTGACCTCACAGCACGTGGGTCATTCCCATAAGTGATCCGCAATCTGTTCCATCAGTCATTCGACTATATGATGTTTATGATGTTTAGAGTCCAATGTCGCTGAAACAGACGTCGACATCAGGGCACAACTCTGGACCTTGCGACATCTTTCTTTGTTGTTCCGCCCACCCACGCCGTGCCCGTAACTAGTTCAAGCACAACGTCGGCATGTCGGAACAACATGGTAACTGTTATCTAAGGTTACGACTACGGGAACATGCACACTGTTGATATCCAACGTTTTTCCTGTTAGTTTAACTAATATTGCCCGATCTGATATTGTCATGAAACCATTCACTGTTTTTCCTGTTTCTAATTCTAATAATACGCCTTCCCCCCTCTCGCGTTTTTGTCCACCTGAGCATATGGCTTTAAATTATCTGATTTTATCTCCCCTGCCCCAGTCCATCTCATTTCACTCATTCATAAGATATTTACGTTCATTCTTTCCATTTCTTGCTTGATGTTGTCTAATTTACTACACTGCGCTAAGAATCTGACGTTCAATGTTGCTATATCAACATCATTTGTAGACCTACTTCTGTGTCACGCCATGAATTTCATCTTGTGAGAATTATGTGGTGGTTTCCCGATACTTTCCACATCCATATGGAATACTACGTCATCTACATAGCATTTCAACACTCCGTCATCTACATTTACTTTCAATGCTCCGTCAACTGCATCTACGTTCAATAATCCGTCCTCAACTTCTACTGTTCAATACTCCGCCATCTACTTCTACTTGCAATACTCCGTCAAGTACTTCTACTTTTAATACTCCTTCATCTACTTCTACTTTCAATACTCCGCCATCTACCTCAACTTTCAATACTACGCTATCTACCTCAACTTTCAATACTACACCATCTTCTACTTTCAATACGCTGTCATCTACATCTACTTTCAGTACAAAGTAATCTACTTCTACTTTTTATAATTACTTTTGACATGCATGTTCGTTTCTGATCTGGTGTCGTCAAATACGATAATGTAATAACATTGCGCAAACTAAACTTTACAAACACAAATATGCTTATGTCTGTAAATTGTATTTACATAGTTCATTAATGTAACCACGTAAAAAGAGTAATAATTGTGTATGTCGCCAACTCAGCAATATACAAACACATGCATGTATTCAGTGTACATAGTTGGAAAACGTTTGATTAAATGCACTCCAGTGCTATTATGTAAATCACGAAAACCATATGTACGTACTTGAAACACATAATTCATGGAAAAATCCATACATTAGTAATAAAACACAGCTCCTACCTATATCGCATCTCGCTCCCTTGAAGTTATTCAAACATGGTGTACAATTTCCAGAATAGGGATGACACACACCACTAGCACAGTTCACACTGCAATTTCTTTTACATTGAAATCCATAATAACCATCTGGACATCCAGGTCCACATATACCTGTCACCTGATTGCACGTTTCCTGTTTCTGACATGCACATATGCCATCACATAATGCTCCGTAACGGCCATCCGGGCAAGTTGGTTCTGCAATTTCAGTGATGCCTTATTTACAATAGATTACAAAACATATAAATAGTGATTCAAACTATACTCACTTAGTATATCAGAACATTACATTTAGAAATAATACAGAACATACCATTTAGTACTAAGAACACTACATTTAGTCATAAATGATAATATTACATTTTGTACAAAGGCAGGAAACTACACTTAATACTAAGAGATAATATTGCAATTGTTAATATCTCAGATACTATTTCAAATGATAATATTTCACAACATTTTATTTAGTAAATGGACATAACATTGCACTTATTAATAAGACATACCATTAAACTTATGACCAAAAAAGATTGAATTTATCACTGAGACACATTATTTCATTCAACACTGAAACAGAACAATACATTTAGTACTAAGACAACAATGTATTTAATACTAGGTCAAACTATTACATTTAGGGCGAAGACAACATTGTGTTTATTACATTACGCTTAGTCATGGAATTCTGAAATGTATTGTCTGACCATTGCATTTAGTACTAGAACATACAATACCATATAATACTACGACAGAACAATATAGTTAGTACTAGGGCAAAAACATAAAATGTAGTACTAAATCGGAACAATACACTTAGTACAACGACATACAATTTCATTTATTACTATATAAACATTATATTTCTCACTAAGACAGAGCATTACATTTCTGACTAAGATATATCACTATTTTTAGTAATGAGGTAGAACAATACATTTCTGACTAAGACAGAGCAATACATTTAGTTCTGAGGTAGATTATTACATTTCTTACCAAGACTTATCACTATATGTAGTACTGAGGTAGAACAGTACACTTGTACTCAAAGGAATCTAAAAAGCGTATTAACACTGCACAAATTTGCTACTTTATTGATTAAAAAAACCCATTTGGAAGCACTTTTCGAGAAAGCGAAAACATCCGTACAGAACCATATGGTACACGGAATAATAGCCCGTCTTATTATGCTAGAGATGTTTACTGGTAGCGGGCCTGCTTGAGCTAGAAACATGATACGTTATCACATTGGATGCTTCAGCACACAGAGTCCTCCAGCAATTCGTATCCTAAGGAATGTGAGTGAGAAAAAAATCGTGCCTTGTACATTTCTTGATGTTGTCTGTCCATACCTTTCTTTGCACAACTCTCCTTCTTCCTTCCTCGACAGTTCCCTGCAGTACCATGGCAGCAGTGGCAAAGTTTAACCGTGATTTCGCTGGACAAGAAATATTCCGAAATTGATGCGCATGTCACTAAAGGAGGTGGGGCAATTTTCCATATACTTCGGGGGTTTTAGGAGTCATAAAGAGGATTACTTTATTATGCCACATGACATACGCACACATTTTTCTTATCTTATCTTCCTCATATGCATTGCCTCTCATTTATATATTCATTTATTTAAAAATAGTCGCCTTGTGTTCTAACTTTTGCTGCGCTTTTATATTACTTTCCTTGAATCCAGCCTGAACTCAACCATGAATACGACGATGATGGCTGGCATGTTGAAGCCATACATTTACAGATGATGTTATACAGGGAGGCCAAAGACAAGCTGGAACCAGAGCAAATGTGCAATCAATCAATCAATCAATAAAACCCATAACCCTTCAGGTTCGTAGGGGTACCACATTGGAAGCTTCAGCACACAGAGTCCTCCAGCGAATTCTATCCTCAGCGATGCGGATGAGTGTTGAAATATCTAGCCCTGTCCATTCCTTGATGTTGTCTGTCCATGTCTTTATTTGTCCTCCTCTGCTTCTTCCACCCTCGGCAGTTCCCTGCAGTATTGTTTTTGACAAGGAATCGTGACTGCATACATGTCCGGACCATGCTAGTTTTCGTCGAAAATGTACATGTATTCCCATATAATATTGTAACCTTCATTATACTATTGACAGGGTTATAATAGTGATATAGTATCCATGTTTGGGTAATTTTATGCATGGGGTTTTTCCATCAATCTCCCAAGTAGATGTTTGAATGTTGATCTGCATGTAAGAGATATTGTTATTGAAAAGAAGTCAATCTACAATCATTATTTTATTTCTATATGGTAATAAAAGTCCCATTTGCAACTGTATCCGATATAATTACTGAGTCATCTTTATAGACAGTTGATGTTGTAGATGTATGTTGTCTTGTTTCCAATCTTATTAAATGTATGAGACATAATACAACATTAGGAATCATGACAAACACGATGATATCCTCAGGAAACAGGAAGAATTGAACACAACACGAAATCATGGAATTATAAGATAATACGTATCATCGGAACAAAGGAAATGAGGACATTGACACTAAGTGGATCACTTGGAAATATACAGTGAAGATAAGAAGAAATCAACTGGGAAAGACTAGTGCGAACTTATTGATGAGTTATAAAAGTCTTATTTAAAAACTTAATAAAAGTCCTGAACTTCTGAGTATAGAAAATAAGAACAAACAGGATAAGGAAGGAGCTTGTCTTTAATTGTTCCTAGACACTGAATGACCACTATCTTTTCTTATACGAATTACATGTTTCGTATTGTCTCAGTTGTGTATGGAACCAGAATGAATCTTACCCCTCTCATGAGCTTTTGTTATTGTTCAAAACTGTTCCATGATAACGCATAGTTCTTGTGCGTTAGTGTATGTTTATCTTTTCTAATAAAATGTTCAATTCCCATACGGGAAATCGTATGTTTAACATTACTACTTATACATTCAGTTATTTCTGGCTCTTTTTGTGCATGCTACATATTTTAAAGACAATGTGTTGTTTAATGATATTCCTATTCTCCTTTTAACTTCTGTATCACATCTGCTATCATTTGTGATTATGTGCCCAAGATATTGATAATGCTTTACTTGTTGTAGTTTCTCTCCATGTATGTTTATGTTTAGCTCTTGTTATTCTGTGTCTTGGCTGATTATCATGGTTTTTTGTGGTTTTTTCAAATTTATATCCAGCCCATATGCATTACATTATTTATTGACTTGGTCTATTAGGTCAAAGGAAGAAGTAAGATACGCAATAGAAAGTTTAAAGAAAGGAAAAGCCCCAGGCAATGATGGCTTAACAACAGAAATGATACACGCTGGCGGCGAGGCTAGAATCAAGATTTACCACAAACTATGCTGCAAAATATGGAAAAACGGCACACGGCCGGATGAATGGGAAAAAAAATCATTATATTCACCCCTACCAGAAAAAGGCGACCTTCAAATTTGCTCTAACTAACGAACTATAGCCATTATAAGTCAAGCAAGTAAAATAATGTTAAACATCATAATGCAAAGAATCAAACAGATATTAGAGATGGAGATAAACGAAACACAGGCTGGTTTCAGATCGGGCACAGGAACAATAGATCATATCCTTAACATGAGATTGATCATAGAAAAGTGTAGAGCATTTTCAACTGACCTGCACATGTGTTTCATAGATTACTCAAAAGCGTTCGACTGCGTCCAACACCAGCAACTATGTGAAATAATGAACAGCATGGGTTTCCCAAGACATCTGATTCATTTAACAGAGGAACTTTACCAAGATCAAAAGGCTGCAGCGAAGTTAGAGGACGATCTCTCAGAGTTGTTTGAGGTACAGAGTGGAGTAAGGCAGGGATGCACACTCCCTCCATAACTGTTCAACATCAATGCAGCAAGTATAATGGGGAACGTGAGAGAAGTCATACACAACACTGACTACCACGCTTTACACATAGGTGGATTCATAATCCCAGAACTACCATACGCAGACGACATAGTGCTTCTTTCAAATGATATAGAGGGATTGGAAAAACTAATCAAGAACACAAAGAAATATAGCGAAGCACAAAATTTGTATTTAAACACGCAAAACACAAAGATCATGTCAACAGATATAACAACACAACAACCAAAAATCAGAATAGACAATACCGAGATAGAATGTGTGGATAAAGTTGAATACCTAGGAGCAAACATCACCGGTGCAGGAGACTGCATGGCAGAAATAAGGAAGATATTGGTAATGGCATATTGCAAAATAACACGGCTGAAAAACATATGGAAAAATAAAATTAGAAACGAAATTGTTAATGCTACGAACTTTTTCTTTTTCCGGTTGCAACATACGGCTGTGAAACATGGACCCTAAGTAAAACAGCGGCAAAGAAGACCAACGCCTTTGAGCTGAAATGCTACAGGAAGATACTTAGAATATCATGGAAGGATAAAATCAGAAACTCAGATATTATACACACATTGAATATTCCAGAGTGTTGGTTACTAAACACAATAACAAAAAGAAAACTACACTTGTTTGGTCATACAAAGAGACATACCTGTTTAGAAAAACAAATAATGGAGGGAAGAGTACCTGGTAAGAGGAGAAGGGGCAGACCAAGAAGACGATGGACTGACGACATTAAAGATAATATGAATACATCGCTAGAAAATGCAAGCCACATCGCCCAAGACAGAGAGACGTTCAGAGAGTTCATTGGGAAAACAACGTTCTGGAAGGAATACGTCACAAGACAATATATATTTTTTTTGTGGACTTCTATATATTTATCTATCACTAGTCGGATACTCAGTATAGCTTTTCTGGTTACTTTGTTTTTCCTAAAACCGAATTGTTCTTCACCGACGTCCGTGTCTATCTTGTTCTTAATTCTTTCATGTATTATCTTGAGGAGTATTTTAGTTAGATGGCTCATTATACTTATTGTTCTATATTCTGTATAGCCCACAGCCCTGAGCTTCTTAGGTAGTGGAATGAATATTGATGTTGTTGGGCCTTTAGCTATGTGGCCTGATTCATATATGTCATTACACAGTTCTGTGATAGTATCTACACTAAAATCGTTTACATTTTTTATTATGTCTGCTGTTATGTTGTCAGATCCAGCAGCCTTTCCACATTATATTGATTTTATTGCATGTTCTACTTCTGCTTTCAGTATTGCTGGTTCGTCGTTGTTGTGTATTATTGGTTTTTTGTTCCGTTGGTCGTTAAAAAGTCCTGTCACATAATCTGTCCATCGTGTAAGTATTTATGTTTTATCAAATATGAAAGAAAGATATTGCATTCTAAATACTTAATTTTAGCTACGTCAGAGCAAATGAACAGAAACTATAACCGAAAATACTAAAAAATATATTTTGCACATAAAATAAAACAAATTGATTACTTAAAACGGCATTCGTAGCAACTGCTGCGATAAATCCGCTCAGTATAAAATAATTAATAATAAATCGTTAACGTTGATGAAATAATACACTCATGCTAATTATGAAGCTCATTAGTTATGTAGATAACACATAATTTTTAATATGTGTTATGAACTATTGATTAACGAACTTGTGGTATTTCTTTTATTTTCCTTGGATTGATAATATCTGGCACTTGATGCATTTGTGTAAACGTGACAAGTAGAAAATGGGTTGATTTTTTATGACCGTCCAATCATTAGACAATAAAACATAACTCTAAGATCGTGGTTCTTTAAGTGAATCATAATAACCACGTTCATAGATATGACAGAGGGCCATGTCAGGCTGATCTAAATGATAGCTATGATTTGTGTGATTTAACATTCAAGGCAGAATGAAGAGGAATATATCAGGAGAAATTCAATGATGACTAGGATGTGTGTAATTCAAGATTCAAGGTGGAGAAAAGAGTAACATTTCAGGCAGTTCTAAATGATTGATATGATATGTGTGGTCGAGGTAGTGAAAAGAACATGTCAGGTGGGGGTCCATCATTCATTCATGGGAAAAGACAAAACATGTTACGGAGATCTGGAGGATAGCAAAAAATGTGTAATTCAACACTCAAGATAGAGAAATGAACGTGTCTCGGAGAGGGGGGAGTCTCCGTGATAGCAACAGTATATGGTTGGTTAGTTGCTGATCAAGCGGTCCATGTGCTCATGCCCTTTGACCTAATTCCATTAAACGACATTATATTGCTGGGACGTCTGTGGATTTTCGTCCCACCCCGGGCAGAGCCAGAAAATAATTACCACACCTCCAGGAAGGTAGATTTCAACCTATGTACCGCTCCTAGTTACTGTAGCCAAGGTGGGTTCACTGTGCTCATTATCCGCCACTAATTGACTACTGGTTATGCCGAACTGCTATATTGCTGCAGGCATGCAACCAAATTTTCAAGTCAACAGGATTGTGACGTCATGAGTCACTGTGCCTCTATAATGGGTTTCAGCCTTATGAAAAAAAACCAGTGCTGTCAGCTTCCTCCTCCCCAGTGCTGCACAATACATCTTTGACTCCTTCCCACCACAGAGGCTACATACATATATATTCAGATAAACATGAAACACATTTCAACAACACAATAAAATCATAATTGTATAAATTACTTGCCATGATGCGTTTCTATGTAAATTAACCTCAATATAGTAGCATGTCATCCACTAAGGATTTCTGTTGCGTGGGTGGTATGTCTAGTGGGCCATTGGCGAGACCCACAGACGCAACCACATGCGTGAGCAACCGGACATGTGTGATTCAATATTCATGTGTAATGCAGGAAGTGCATTTCAGTGAGATCTCAATGATAGCAGCGGGTTATGTATGATCCATCATTAAGGAATTTCTTTCCAAATGCATATCCGTGCCATCTGACGCCCTGGTCATTTGATCATGAAATTGAAATACATCTCTTGCATCATTCAATGTGAGTCCAGCTGATGAGCTTCACAAATACAAGTAAACACAGTTGATGTATCGTTTATTGTGACTCTAGCTGAATTGCATGATGACATAAAACACACGTTATTATTCTGCTGTAAAATAATCATGTTCTGAAATATAGATACATGTGCGGTCTATTTCCGTGAGAAATTATATTCAATGTCGATCATCTTTAAGGATCGACTGAGGCTCGGACTGTCCAGCTAAAACTAGAAAAAAAACATCTGGATTATCAAAATCACATATGCCAGCTAACATCGCACGTATCACCACAAGAGAAGTTGTGTCATGTGACGTATTCTCTCCAGAACGCAATCTTCCCAATGAACTCTCCGAACCCCACTCTGTCTTGGGCGATACGGCTTGAATTTTCGAACGATGTATTCGTGCTATCTTTGATGTCGTCAGTCCATCTTCTTCTTGTTCTGCCTTTTCTCCTCCACCACAATCATTTGTCTTTCTAAACAACTGTGTCTCTTTATATAACCAAACAAGTGTAGTTTTATTTTTGTTATTGTGTTTAGTAACCAATACTCTGGAAACGTAAATGTGTTTATGAGTTTCTCTTTTATCCTTCCATGATATTCTAAGTAACTCTCAGTATCATTTCATCTCAAAGGCGTTGATCGTTTTCGTCTCTATTTTACGGTTCATGTTTCACAGTCGTACGTTGCATCCGGAAAAAAATATAAGTTCGTAACATTAGCAATTTCGTTTCTTTGTTGTTGTTTTTCCATAGTTTTTCAACCGTGCTATATTACAATATGCCATTACCAAATATGTCGAATTATGTCAAATACTAATACATCAAATAATGTGTTAGTTGATTAAATGTTTGCCAAAAGTTGTCACCCTCAATTTTAAATGTGATACTTTTCTATTTCGGATGTATATTGTTATAAATTACCATAACATCCTTGGTATAAATAATGTTTTCTCTCTGTTCGTTTATTTTCTGTACATTAAACATATTATTACAGCAAAAGTAATAAACCACACACACACACACAATAGCTTGATTATACTCACCACCAAAGGCACCAACTTCACAAAAAATGAACGGTCTTTTATTTCCTCTAATTTGTGTAATGACCAATTTGTAGGTATTGGTGTGAGCGTTAATGCCCAACTCATATGTTCTGTTCGTGCTGTCGAAGAATTTCATCAGATGGCCGATTGTAAACTCATTAATTAAATTTCCATCAGCATCAAATATAGTCACAGTGTAATCGTTCGACTGGTATGCATGGGCTGCGTTAGGAGACATGGTAATTAGTTATGCCTGATGTATTGCACCTATTATTAAAATAAATCACGAACACAAACATACATCATATGTATATATGTATATATATAAAACACGCGTAACCAAATAGATTGCGTTTTAATAGGAAGTAGATTTAGAAACAGGATGATCTCTGACAAGACATGAGCATGGGTTGGCCTAAGTAGCGCTCATGTACCGGTAATAGATAAACTGAGAATCATTTTAAAGAAAATACAAAGGTCCCATAGACATGTGAGATTGGATTTAACGAAACTCCAATCATCTCCGAAACAACATCGGAGTACAATATATATGTAACGCCATCGAGTAAATTCACAGTACTGACCAACAGTGGTCAATGCAAAAGGAATCACTACAACAAACATCTTCATCTTCGGAGCTAATACCAAAATCAAGTCAAACGACGCGAAGGAAATGTGGATGACGGATGAAATACTAGAGTTGATTGAAAAGAAAAAGAAAAAAAAAGTTAAAACTATTATGTGCAGTTCTTGAATAGTATGAATATTTGTTGTTTTACTTTCTATACGTATTGTTCTTCTGAGTGTTTCTTTTGGTCAACCCCTTGCTCTTATGCCTGTAGATACCCATTCAAGAGATTAGTGGTGTATTCTGTTGGTGTCTGCGCGTAGGACATGCCCGATGTAGGACCATCGTTGTTTTCTGATAGCATATGTGATGAAATTTTGATGTGTCGCTTCTCTGATTTTATCATTCGATTTGAATTCACTCCAATGGGTGTTAGTTATCCTACGAAGACATTTGTTCTCGAAAGTCAATAATTTCTTTTCTGAAGATAAAGTGCTTTTCCAACTCTCACATCCATATGATAGCACCGGAATAACGCAGGGATTAAATAAGGACATATTCGTGCGTGTGCTTATTGACTTTGAGTCTGTTAAATGCACTTTATGCTAGGGCAATGCGAGTTGTAATTTCTGGCAGGACATCACCGTGGAGTGCTATTTATTTCTGTAATTTTTGAAGTTAGTGTCCATTTAAAGTAATTTCGTTAGGTGAATTGATGAAGTCCTTAATTTGTGTTTTTACTGAATTGATTTGGAGACATATTTGTCCTGCAATGAGTTTGAATCTATCAAGTTGCAGTATACAAGACTATTATTATTCCATCACTATGCTACCAGAGCCAAACCTGAACAAAGACAGCACAAGACAAAAGAAAAATAGTGACAACAAAAATGAGATGTCTACGAAGAATACTCGGAGTGTCATTAAGAGATAGAATTAGAAATGATAACATCAGACAGATAACCAAAACAATACTAGTATTGGAACACATCAAAAGACAACATATCAAGTGCTTTTCACACGCTTCCAGACTACCGAAAATAGCATGCCACAAATGGTCATGACACATACACATAGAAATAACGGTTGTAAAGCCAGAGACAGACCATGTAAAAGATGGATCACAGAAATCAAAGAAGCCACAGTAACAAGCTCACAAACAGCACACAAGAAGGTCATCTCCAGAGAACTTTTCCACCCCTGACGCCGCAAAGCAAACAATGGAAATAGAGTATAGATATATCTATCTATCTATCTATCTATCTATATATCTATCTATCTATCTATCTATCTATCTATCTATCTATCTATCTATCTATCTATCTATCTATCTATCTATCTATCTATCTATCTATCTATCTATCTATCTATCTATCTATATATATATATATATATATATCTATCTATCTATCTATCAATCTATCTATCTATCTATCTATCTATCTATATATATATCTATCTATCTATCTATCTATCTATCTATCTATCTATCTATCTATCTATCTATATATCTATCTATCTATCTATCTATCTATCTATCTATCTATCTATATATCTATCTATCTATCTATCTATCTATCTATCTATCTATCTATCTATCTATCTATCTATCTATCTATCTATCTATCTATCTATCTATCTATCTATCTATCTATCTATCTATCTATCTATCTATCTATCTATCTATCTATCTATCTATCTATCTATCTATCTATCTATCTATCTATCTATCTATCTATCTATCTATCTATCTATCTATCTATCTATCTATATATCTATCTATCTATCTATCTATCTATCTATCTATCTATCTATCTATCTATCTATCTATCTATCTATCTATCTATCTATCTATCTATCTATCTAGCTATCTATCTATCTATCTATCTATATATCTATCTATCTATCTGATCTATCTATCTATCTATCTATCTACCTATCTATCTATCTATATATATATATATATATATATATATATATATATATATATATATATATATATATATATATATCTATCTATCTATCTATAAATGCATCTTAATCTTTAGTTGAAAAATTATGTGTGAAAGATAGTAGGTCACTGTGTTTTATTTCTGGCATCTGGTTTCTATTTCTCTGTCCAGTCCTCCATTTTCGAAAAGTAATGCTTCGTAGATATTTAAATTCTATGGCTTGTTTCACATTCGTATTATCTATTGTTATACCCATTGGCGTTGCTAGTTTGCTAATTTTCATAACTCCTGTTTTTTTGTACACTAATTTTCGTGCTGTACTTCTGACTTTCTAAATTGTACTCATCCTTGTATATTAGACTTTGATCATCGGTAATTAGTCGTTGATTTCATTATTAAGTTCGTCATACGGTTTATTTGCAAAGTCTTTCCCTTTTTAATAATGTGAGCGTATTGTATGCTTCTGTCCATACGTATGTTAAAAATTAGAGGTGAAAGCAAGTAGACGTGTCTTATTATATATCTTGTTTCGAAAGGTCCAGTCATTACATCTGGTGATCTTACTGACCTTTGGTGTTTAGTAAGTGAAGATGTATTCTATTTCGGTAACGGATTTGTGTAAAGTAAAAATAGCCATTGTCAGCAACTAAAATGCACATATATATTTTGCCACTCGTAATTTGCAAGCGATCATATACGGACGATGAGTTAAGGAATATACGGTGTATATTATTAAATGTGGTCATGTCTGATTTGTAATGTAATAATTTTCACGTATATGTTGCCATATTGTTTTAGACAAACTTGTATCTGCCGCGCATGCATTTTGGTAAATAGCATCAATATGCTTGGAAGAAAAACATCAATATGCAATATGAAACAAGCAACCATTATCAATAAGTCCGTCTCCGCAACTTACGAATTATGGTTGCCACAGACCTCCATCATCCCCTGTTGCTAATTTTGGTGATGCACTCTGCAAGACTGTAACATATACGTTTTGCGGTATTCTTCAATTTGCATTTCCGCCTACCTCGTGATCGTCTCCGTTCGACTTTGCTCTTAAGTAATGTCTTCAACATGGTGTTATCTCTTTTAATGTATGCAACATACTTCATTTGATTGATCTTTATTTCCTTTAATACATCTTTCTTCCTATTAAATGCAGCTACACAAAATAAGTAGTGTATAGTGTAAGGAACGAACCGTTGCCACGAGGCGGGTGCGATTACAAAGCTCATATAACAAACTACTGGGTACATAGAGGTCATGCCACGCTGTGTCATGTTAGGTATCAGAGTATGATATATACCTCATATTGCAATATACTCAGTCTTGAAAGTTTGCGCAAAGTGGCGCAATGCCACGAAATATTACATAGCCGGATAATGCCAACGTTGATGATGAAGTGTACACAAGGATCGCCAAAGCAAGCAATACTTTCTGCAGATTGTACGCAAATGTTGATTGTAGAAATGACACTAACATATAGACTAAGCTAAATGTTTACAGAGCGGTGGTATTTCCAGTGCTGTTATACGCTAGGGAATCATGGACTGTGTATAGAAGTCATGTGAAAAAATGTCAATCATTTTCACACAAATTGTCTCAAAATAGTTATGAACATCAGATGGAAAGACAATATTCCAGATACCAATGCCCTTGATAGAGCTGGTATCCCCAGCATTGACACGATCCTGATGCAGACACATATTCATTAGGACGGTCATTCGGTGCGTGTGCAAGTCAATCGTATGCCAATGATATTTCTCTACAGTAGGCTGGAGAATGGGACACGATCTCAAGGTGGCCAAAAGAAGCGTTTCGACGACTCGTTAAAAGACTCACTGAAAGCCTTTAAAATAGACCACGATACATGGAGAAAACTTGCACAAAATAGATCTACATGGCGTTCCAAAATAAAAAAGAGCCCATCCTCTTGTGAAAAGAGAAGAAATGCTGCAGCTCAACAGCGGAGAGCAGCTAAAAAGTCGCGGATAGACCAAGATCCGTCTACTGTCGTCATTCCATGTCCGAACTGTCCAAGATCATTTACAGCTCGAATAGAGCTCATTATCCATCTTTTAACTAATAATCAAGGACATAACTAAAATTGAGTTTTCAAAAGTGGATGTAACAAATGGGCATCATCACTTGTGATGTGCGAACAACAACAACAACAAATAGCCATGTATCGTAGTTTTAGTTGCGTTGGTGTTAACAACGAATATTTGTATGATTTGTTAGTATGGTGATATCCGTATGAGCTATTAGCAGGTCGTGGTGTCTTTGGTCATTATCCTGGATATCAACAGGCGCTATCTCCCTTGGCTAATTCCAGGTCATATCAACACGAGTTATCGACCAGCCTTGCGTAATGTGACGTGTCTAATTGTGAAAAGGGAAAACATGACATTTGTCATATGTATATATGTAATGTGAACACTGTTGGTACATGTATGGTACACTGTATGGTAGTTTACTTCTGTAAGTCTAGAGATGAGACAAATAGTGTCGTTGTTCATTGCGAAAACTATGAAAAGTTACTTGTCTGGCTGTGAAAAGTGATAAAAGCGAATTTGTTTAATTGCATATTTAAAAAAAATTTCATATGACCTCATAATTTAGAAAACTAATAAAACATTAGGTTTTTCATATTAAAAGGTGTTAAAATAGGTGTGCCTAGCTGTGAAACGCACTAAACATGAATTTGTTCATCTGAAAAAGTTTTAAATCCGTATTGCCTAGCTGTGAAAAGTGATAAACATGACTTTTCAATATAGAGAAGTGTTAAAAGCGGAATGCCTGACTGTGAATAGTGATAGACATGAAAATTGTCGTCTGGAAATATGATGCCTGTTAGTACATACACATAGAAAAACATATTGTTTAAGTCTAGAAAACCTCCACTCGATGTGTTTGATCATACCAAAAATTGTTAATAACGACTGGAAATATGTAATATCGCCGTGTTGTTACACAAAACCACTGGAATATGTATAGAAGCGCGACAAATAGTGACTTTGATCATATGGAAAACGGCTTGTCTAGTTCGCAAAGTGATGACTGATGACGGATCACCAATAACAAAAGGGCAAACGTGATATGGTATTAGTGATATATGATTGGAATATGTTGAAGAGGGCCCAGTTGTGTGTGCAGCTGTATGTATCTAGATCTAAAATAATGCTGATGACAAAGAAGTGCAGGCCTAATAACATAGACGAAACAACTCCTACCCAATGTATTTGATACGTCAGCACGCCAGGTTAAATTATTCGTAACATAACAGAAGTTGCGCATGGTTTCCAGGCAATTGCAATATGTGGTCAGGTCGTTGAGTCATTTACGACAGCTGTTATTGACACATCGCGTGTGTCGGCTGTCTATTATAGATGGCAACAATGCCCATTTTGAGCTTGACCACAAGCGTGCCTTCTTTACGTACCTACAGAAGCACGATCTGACCTTTTAAACCTCTTACACATTATCTTTACGCCCTATGTACGACCGGTGCACGATATGTATATTGTTATATGAGCTATATGTTATCCGGATAAGTACCATGACATGACCTTTACCCGACTTTTGTATGACCGTTTATTGCTATATGAGCTATATATTATCCGGATAAGTACCAGGACATGACCTTTACCCGACTTTTGTGTGACCGTTTATTGGTATATGAGCTATATATTATACAGTTATTAACATGACGCGGCATGGAACCAGCTTTGCACGACCTCTACGTATCAAGTATATTGTTGTTAAGTATATTTTATACAGAATTGACAAAATCAATTGGCGATATGGTGCCGAACATGCAATGATGTGATAAATCCCTCGAAAGCAAAAAATGTGGCAATCTTTTGGTACTCCTTAAATAATAATCGTGTCAATTAAACACTGCCAGCTGTTAGTTGCATGGGCTCATTCATTAAAAGAGAACAGGACCTTAAATATTTTGGAATAATCTTTGATAGAAGTCTCTCATTCAACAAGCACGTCACAAATATGATTCAGAAGGCTAAAAGAAGGATCAGTGTTATCAAGGTTATAGCGACCTTTGAAATGAAGCAACTGGTACTTTTTCTGATTCTGCAAGTGATGGTGATATCTGTCATAGATGATGACCTAAGTCTACTAACTGTGCCACATACAAGAGTCGACAGGTTGGAAAAAGTCCAAAATGGAGCATTGAGAGCGGTACTGGGGTGTACTAGAGATACACCCATCTCTGCTATGATAATTCTGATTGATCTACTCAGCATTAGAGTGCGACATCAAATAGCACAACGTAGGTCGTACCTTAAAGTGACATAATAAAACCACCACATCATCGTCTAGATGAGTCAAAGGCAAAAATAATCAAGCGTGGCAGATCATGGATTGCAGAGGCTGAAGAACACTCTGCGAAGAGTATGTTAATTGGAAGAAATAGGAAATGTCAGTAAATGGGAGGAGGTAGACAATGAGAAAAAATCACTGACTAAAATAATAATACAACTAAATAAAGCGTGTCGAAAATGGACGGAAGTCAGAGCTCTAGATACAGTGCACGAACTCGCCCAACTACACTCGAAACCACAAGACATAAGTATATACACAGATGGCTCCGTTGACTGAAACACAAATAAAAGCCGTTGGGGTTTTGTTGCCTACAGAAACTGCGTGAGTTGGTTGAGAAATCGTCAGTATATTTTACTGTCACATCGAGCATGAGGATAGAGATATTTAGAGCAGCTCTTTAGTGGTTGATAACTGATACATTAACACACTCGGTAATACTCACAGACTCTCAAAGCATGTTGCGCAAGATAGAAAAGTTCATGTTAAGAAAAGAATGGTGAGACTTATTGAGCAACTCAGTTCCCCAGAGCATTACATTGATATACGGCCTTGTTTATATTGGGATCAGAGGAAATGAGAAAGTCGACTGATTGGCAGGCAATGCGGCGATGACGGCACATACTGAGAAGAAATAAAGCAGACTTAATGATGGCAGTAATATATTCATTTCAAGATGCAGATGATGTCAATGAGGTTGAGAACGTACACATATATATAATGTTAGAAATGATAGTATCTAGAGGTGAAGGAAGGAAACGTAAATTTTTACCCAAAAAATATATCACAACAAACAAATGTATCCAACGGAAATATGGAAATGAGATGCCGGAAGGTCAGAAAGTACATATAAAACGTAAATATAGGTGGAACTGAAACGAACAAATATATGAGTAAATGACGGAACAATAAGAATAAAGACAATGGTGCACTCACGCCTTTTGAACTCAATTCCGACAACTCTTTATGTCTAGTACTAGGCTTTTGTGGTCTTTATTCTTTTTGTTTGTTTGTTGTGATAATTTTTTCCATTCGTCGACTTTTTTTTTTTGTGTGTGTGTCTTGATAAAGACCTTTTCGTTGAAAAGTTGAAAATTCTTTTTCTTCTTCTTTCGTTCATTTGAAACATGTATATATCTGTAATTCTGTCTCCTTAATAAAACTCACTAACTTTTGTAGTTCATACAGTGTCCCATAGAGTTTTGATTCCAGTGTTGTTTCCTCTGACCTATATGTCTGCGTCAACGTTTCTGGCTCAGAACACTCTTGAAGTATATGTTTGGCACTCTGTGCTGCCTGTCCACATGTACACATGGCCATGTTGCCAATCTTGAAATTTGTATACATGTGACTACGGAGTCGGTTGTGTACTGTTCTGAGACGTAGATATATAACTTGTTCTGGTCTGTTCATAATATGATAGTCATCTTGTGTTGGTGTTTGTGGCTTTCGTATTAACTTGATCATCTGTTTTTTCTGATGGTAGGTGATTGGTACATCTGGTTGGTCTTCGGCAGCACATTCCTTAGCCAGTTGGTCAACTTTTTTTCATTTCCTGGTATTCCACAGTGAGAGGGTATCCACTGCATGGTTACCCTATACTTGTAAGACAATGCATTAAATAGTTTTTGCAAGTCTGTTCGTCTTCCAGACTGGAGAGCTTGTAACACTGACCTTGCATCTGTCAGGAATACCACAGGCTGTAGTTCAGCAGTTTTTTTTAGCTGCCACACTAATTGCCTGGATTTCTGCATCATAATTACTGCAGAATTTTCCTGTTGGTGTTCTGATTGTATCTCTAGGTTTGTGTGGATATTCTATATATACACCTGCACCTCCATTCCTCACAGTATTCCGTGCTCACCCATCTGTGTATACTCTGACCCATATATCTTGTGGATATTCCTCAACCAGGAAACTGAGGGTGAATGTCCTTCGCTGCACACTGTTCTGTTCGTACTAGCTTAGTATTCCTTTTACATTGGTCTGAATGTATAATGGAATTCCATGATTTCACTCCACGGTATTGTTCTGGTACATGCCTTAAGGGGCTGTCAACTTCAGGTAGGTCTGTAAGTTGTCTGCGGAGTCGTTTAGCTTGATGGATTAAGCTGCTTCTTTTCAGTCTCCCATTGCTAGATTTTGGAATCTTTCCTTCATTGGATGACTTGGCATACACTGACACTTTTATGCCTGAATATGTAGTTTTGTGTCTCTGCGTTTGCCAAGTGTTTGCATTCTTCCCATATTCTGCATCTCTGCTATGGGTGTTGATTTAATTGCTCCCAATATTATTCTAAGTGCCTGGTTTTGCACTTTATCTAGATCTTGTAATTTGGTGTTTGATGCAGAACACCATGCAGCTGAACCATATTCCAGGTGTGGTCTTATGCCTTGCTGGTAATCTTTACTGAGTATATTCCCATTGGCTCCACATGTGGTTCCGCTTAGTTTTCTGAGGATTGCTAACTTCCTCTTGGCTTTTGTTGTTGCTTTGTTTATGTGTTGCTTCTATATCAGTTTATCATCAAAAGTAACTCCCTGGTATGTTGGTTGTTTGTCTTCTTTCAAGAGTTCTTGATCTATTTTGATATGACCGGCTTTTTGTTTTGGTGAGAGGGTTAAGAGTATATATATTGTATTGTATATACACTATATTGTAGTGCTGCACTTATCTGTGTTAATGCTGACGCAACATTTATTAGCTTATAAGCTTAGAGCATCGAAAGCTCTTTGTATTTGTTTAGTGGCCACAGTCGCATGTTCTTCCGTGCACCATATCACCAGGTCGTCAGCATACATTGCCACTTTGATCCCATGTGGTAGTTCAGCAACTAGGTCATTAATGTAAACCAAGAATAGTGTGGGTGACAGGACTCCTCCTTGGGGGACTCATTGACGCAATATAACTTTCTTGCTCTTGCGACCATCTAATTGTACCCTGGCTCTTCTCTTATGCAGTTATGCTTTTACCCATTTGTACATTCTTGAGTTAACCCTGCAATTTCGCAATTTCTTTAGGAGCCCTTCTTTCCAGACCTTATGAAATGCTTTTCTGAGGTATATCCATGCTGTTAGTACCAGTTTCTTATCTTGGAAGGCATCCTCAATCTCTTGGGAGAGGTAAGTTGCCTGATCTTCAGTAGAGTAGCACTGTCTGAAACCTGCTTGCTGTGATACCAGAAGGTTTTCACTTTCAATGTACCACTGCATCCTAAGATTGATAATTCGTTCCATTGTTTTGCATAGACAGCTTGGGAGGCTGATGGGCCTTTAGTTGGAGACTGTGTTGCCATCTTTTCCTGATTTGAGGAGTGGTATCATTATTGCTTCTCTCCACGCCTGTGGTACATTACCTGTGGACCAGCTTGTGTTAAAGATGTGCAGTAGCTTCGCTCTTGCTGCAATTCCCAGGTTTCTAATCATTTCATTGGACACGCAAACAGCTCCATGGGACTTTTTCATTTTCAATTTGGATATTGCATGCTCCAGTTCTCTCATTGTGATTGGTGCCTCCATGACTTCAGGTATATGTTCTCCTTGTCCAATGTTTTGCTGGTTCTCTCGAACCTCCTGTTATTTGTCTGGGCTGGCTTTGATGTTATTGTCTTCTGCAAAGGAATTTGCAAAATAATCAGCTGCTTGTTTACCTGTTAAAATGTTTCTATCTTTATAGTGTGATCCTGGTATATCTCCCTGTACCTTCATCATTTAGTTGTCATACAAGTTTCCATAATTTCCTAGTATCTCTTTTTAGGTTCAGCGAATTTAGCCTTTGTTTGCTGATATTTGTTTTGATATTCTTGGCTAGGTCTGTTCTCTGCCTGCTGTCTAGATGTTTCCATCTCATTTTGCAGCTTTTCCAGTTCATTATTCCAGTATGATTTGTAGTTCTTGCGTACCCCCCTGGGTATGGTTTTACTAGCAGCATGTAGTATACATCTATTACATTCACTCACTTCTCTATTGATGTCTTTGTCCAAGTTCATGTCCTTAGCTAGAACACTGGTTAAATGCTGGTACATTTTCCAGTCTGCCATCTTATAGTTCCACCTAGTAAGCGAGCTGCTGTCCTTGGTAAATTCATTGTGGATTTCCAGAAATAATGGTCTGTGGTCACTACCCCCAAGCTGCTTTCCAACGACACGTGTGATGTTCCATTCCAGGCCTGGTGAGTGGAATGTCAGATCTGGTGTAGAGGTGGTGTGCCATGCTCTCGAGTAGAAGGTTGGTGATTCTCCTGGCTGGTTAATAAGGATGAGATTATTTTCATCCTAGCAGCTCTCAAGTTCCTCACCTCTCTTGTCGATATGATCGAAGCCCCAGCTCTGTGAGTGACTGTTGAAGTTACCACACACCATAAGTCTCCCTTTATCTGGAATTGTGTCTAGTCGCAATGGTTTATCATTTGCGCAGTAGTAGTTCAGAAGATAGAATTCAGCACTATCTGTTTTTATAGTGGAGCATCTGATATTCTGCCCCTTCCATATATACTTCCAGTTTACATGCGCTGATATTGTTTTTAACTAGTGTAAGAATTACACCCTTTCGCCTGTCCTATTGGTCAGATCTGTAGTACTGGTAGCCTCTGATTTTGAAGGCTACGTCGCTGCTGAGGTGTGTTTCTTGGATACAGCATATATTAACTTGTTCTTCACTGATGACATTTTCAATTTCCAATTTTTTGCTGTATCCATCTCTTTTACTCTTGACACCCTCAGCATTCCAGTGCATAATTTTTATTGTTCGTTTCTTTGTTTGGCAAGTAGCTCTATTCCCTTGCCTTCTGGCTCCTCGAGACAATTGAGAAGGACTTTCAGTAACTGAGGTTGGGCCCTTTCGAGGTATAGGTCCCGGCACCGTCCCTGCCTGAACTTCCGCCACAGGGCAGGCACCATAACATGTTATAGATACAGACATGTTTCCATTGTGTTTTGTGCATGGCATCCTGATTATCTGTGCTCTTTTTGGCTGGATGCCTCCGTCTTCAGCACTCTGCTCACTTGGGCAGGACTATGGTCCTGCTCGAATGGGACTGCCCGACCAGTCTTAGTTTCCAGCTCCTGATGGCTGAACTAAGCCCCATCACCACTGCATGGTGCTGGCCTTGATGGGGACGTTGAAAATGATTTGTGTAATGCAATTTGTATCATGTCTTGTGTGCGCATCATTATCTATTAGTTTTAGTTATTGACGGTCGTGTCTCATTGAAGCGATATAAAAAAAAACATGTGTTTTACGTAAGTATAATTGATGTTATGTTTCACGCAGTGGTCTTGTATTGTTTATCCCTACTCAACATGCGCCGTCCATTGTCACATTGCCTTCTAATAAGTCGGCTCTCTGTTTTCTATGACCCCCATGACCAGGGAAGTATAGCCATATAATGCTCTGGACAATTTATGTATTCATTAGGTTCCACATTCTTTTCTCAGAGTGTACTTTTCTATCTTGTGTAGAGTGTTTTGAAAATCTGTTAGTATTACCGAGTATGTTGATGTATCAGTTATCAATCAATTAAATGATGCTGTAACTCTATCTCCATCCTCATAGGCGTATGCAAGAGATGAATCAACCAACTTCACGCCGTTTCTGTAGATAACAAAACCTTAACAGCGTTTCTTAATCTACAGCTATCTATATATTTATCTATTGTCATAAAGCGTTGTTGTCTTTCAGCGTCATTGATAGAAGAGTTTTATGTGAGGCGGCCCTCATGTGTGATGTGTATAGTGGAGAATTTAACACCTCTTTTATTTCAGTGGTTCATAGTTTTCGTTGTCGGCGTCTAGGTCTGCCTTCACTGTATCTGTGTATTATAGCGTGCTGTGGTATGTTAGCTAGTTATTAGTTTGATCAATTTAGCTGCACTCCTTACAACTCCATATATACTCAGATCTATTGTGTGTGTATCCGCCATTACACGTTGACTGGCGGTACCTGTATGCCGTTGATTGACCATCATTCTTTCTTGCTTGCGAAATCGCTCCTTTCTAGCGACACCTCATTTCAAACTAAACTTCCTATATTCTAGTCATGGAACAATATTCATCGTCACTCATACATTCATATGTTCGTGCGTTTTCCCATACAGCGTTCAAAATTTCGGCACGATCCATAGCTCCACCAACAGCCGTAGCAGCCGCTTGTGTGTCCAACCTATGTGCTCTCTCATTCCCCGGACTCCCTAATGTCCTGGCCAAAAATAGGTCACTTAACGCACATCGACATTCGCCACTGCATCCAGTCACTGTTCTCGAATGCACCCCGTCAAATGATGTCACAATCATGCTCATCGAGTCATTGAGTATGCAGGCTAACCCATTTCTCAGCTTTGGTTACTGCTATACTTTCTATTGTCATCCTACTTGAAAGTTGCTTCGTCTGAGCGAATGCACTACTTTCGTCTCCGATGTTCTCCGCACCATTGAGCCATGAAGGTTCAGACATTTCGGATGTGTCTCTCAACCGACCCATCTGTATATACAATCATATCACCTTTTCGGAATTCTCACCGATCAAAGCGAGCACATCCGACTCCACCACTGTCGAACATCATTCTTTGCATTGTCTATTGCGTGTGATCATGTGTTCATGCAGGAATAATGCTATCAATGTTTCTAGTCTGTTTATTAAAATAGCACAGCAGTGACGTCATATGACACAGTGTGCCAACTGAGTTGTTTTGATCAGAGAATCCCTACTGCCTAGTGGGATAGGCTATTGGTTGCTATAGGTCAATGTAAAGTAATGGGAACCCACCATTGTATATTCCAAGTATGAAACATAATGTCAAAACACAGTCTTCTTTTGCAAGAAATTATATTTTTATTGGAATGTGAAATGTGAGAACAGATTGACAACGTAATTATAGAAATGAAGAGAATGAAAATAAATATTCTCGACTGATGTGAGACGAAACGTAATGGTGCTGGAGATTTTCATTTTGAAAAACATAAAATAATATATTCAGGCGGCAGTAAAAACGAAAGTAGGGTAGGAATAATATTAGTCGAAACCAAGACATAATACCAAGCTATTTCAAATAGAAAGTAAACCATTAGACATCAACTTCACTCAGGCGTGTCCTCCAACAGCTGACAGCAAAGAATCATGTATATAACTGTTTTCGGAAGACATTATTCTGGCAATGAAGCAATGTAAATCACACGAAGTAACTTGGACAAAGACATCAATAGAGCAGTGAGTGAATTTAATAGATGTATACTACATGATGCTAGTAAAACCATACCCAGGGGGGCACGCAAAAACTACAAACCCTACTGTAATGATGAACTGGAAAAACTGCAAAATGAGATGGAAACATCTAGAAAGCAGGCTGAGAACAGACCTAGCCAAGAACATCACAACAAATATCAGCAAACAAAGGCTAAATTTACAAGAGCCAAGTTACAAGCCAGGCGGAGCAGTTGGAAAGAAAAAAACAGAGTTGCTGAACCTAGAAAGAGATACTAGGAAATTATGGAAACTTGTAAAACAACTAAACGATGAAGGTACAGGGAGAAATACCAGGATCACACTTTATAAAGATATAAACATTTTAACAGGCAAACATGCAGCTGATTCCTTTGCAGATTCCTTTGCAGAAGACAATAACGTCAAAGTCAGCCGAGACAAACAACAGGAGGTTCGAGCGAACCAGCAAAACATTGGACAAGGCGAACCTATACCTGAAGTCATGGAGGCACCAATCACAATGAAAGAACTGGAGCATGCAATATCCAAATTGTTAATGATAATTTCCCCTGGAGCTGATAGAATGTCCAATGAAATTATTAGAAACCTGGGAATTGCAGCAAGAGCAAAGCTACTGCAGATCTTTAACACAAGCTGGTCCACAGGTAATGTACCACAGGCGTGGAGAGAAGCAATAATGATACCATTCCTCAAATCAGGAAAGTATGGCAACACAGTCTCCAACTACAGTCCCATCAGCCTCACAAGCTGTCTATGTAAAACAATGGAACGCATTATCAATCTTAGGATGCAGTGGTACCTTGAAAGTGAAAACCTGGTATCACAGCAAGCAGGTTTCAGACAGTGCTACTCTACTGAAGATCAGGCAACTTACCTCTCCCAAGAGATTGAGGATGCCTTCCAAGAAAAGTAACTGGTACTAGCAGCATGGATAGACCTTAGGAAAGCATTTGATAAGGTCTGGAAAGAAGGGCTCCTAAAGAAATTGCGAAATTGGAGGGTTAGCTCAAGAATGTACAAATGGGTAAAAACATGCCCGCATAATAGAAGAGCCAGGGTACAATTAGATGGTCGTATGAGCAAGAAAGTTATATTGCGCCATGGAGTCCCCCAAGGAGGAGTCCTGTCACCCACACTTTTCTTGGTTTACATCAATGACCTAGTTGCTGAACTACCACACGGGATCAAAGTGGCAATGTATGCTGACGACCTGGTGATCTGGTACACGGAAGAACATGCACCAGTGGCCACTAAACAAACACAAAGATCTATCGATGCCCTAACCTTATGGGCAATTAGATGGTGCATCAGCATTAACACAGATAACTGCAGCACTACACTCTTTACCCTCTCACCAAAACAAAAAGCTGGTCATATCAAGATAGATGGCGAGCTCTTGAAAGAAGACAAACAACCCACATACCTCGGAGTTACTTTTGATGATAAGCTGACATGGAAGCAGCACATAAACAAAGCAACAACAAAAGTCAGGAGGAAGTTAGCAATCCTGAGAAAACTAAGTGGAACCACATAGGAAGCCAGTGGAAATATACTCAGTAAAGTTTACCAGCAAGGCAAAAGATCACACCTGGAATATGGTTCAGCTGTGTGGTGTCCTGCATCAAACACCACATTAAAAGATCTAGATACAGTGCAAAACCAGGCACTTAGAATAATGTTGGGAGCATTGAAATCAACACCCATAGCAGAGATGCAGAAAATGGGAAGAATGCAAACACTTGGCGAACGCAAAATTTCGGCACGATCCATAGCTCCACCAACAGCCGTAGCAGCCGCTTGTGTGTCCAACCTATGTGCTCTCTCATTCCCCGGACTCCCTAATGTCCTGGCCAAAAATAGGTCACTTAACGCACATCGACATTCGCCACTGCATCCAGTCACTGTTCTCGAATGCACCCCGTCAAATGATGTCACAATCATGCTCATCGAGTCATTGAGTATGCAGGCTAACCCATTTCTCAGCTTTGGTTACTGCTATACTTTCTATTGTCATCCTACTTGAAAGTTGCTTCGTCTGAGCGAATGCACTACTTTCGTCTCCGATGTTCTCCGCACCATTGAGCCATGAAGGTTCAGACATTTCGGATGTGTCTCTCAACCGACCCATCTGTATATACAATCATATCACCTTTTCGGAATTCTCACCGATCAAAGCGAGCACATCCGACTCCACCACTGTCGAACATCATTCTTTGCATTGTCTATTGCGTGTGATCATGTGTTCATGCAGGAATAATGCTATCAATGTTTCTAGTCTGTTTATTAAAATAGCACAGCAGTGACGTCATATGACACAGTGTGCCAACTGAGTTGTTTTGATCAGAGAATCCCTACTGCCTAGTGGGATAGGCTATTGGTTGCTATAGGTCAATGTAAAGTAATGGGAACCCACCATTGTATATTCCAAGTATGAAACATAATGTCAAAACACAGTCTTCTTTTGCAAGAAATTATATTTTTATTGGAATGTGAAATGTGAGAACAGATTGACAACGTAATTATAGAAATGAAGAGAATGAAAATAAATATTCTCGACTGATGTGAGACGAAACGTAATGGTGCTGGAGATTTTCATTTTGAAAAACATAAAATAATATATTCAGGCGGCAGTAAAAACGAAAGTAGGGTAGGAATAATATTAGTCGAAACCAAGACATAATACCAAGCTATTTCAAATAGAAAGTAAACCATTAGACATCAACTTCACTCAGGCGTGTCCTCCAACAGCTGACAGCAAAGAATCATGTATATAACTGTTTTCGGAAGACATTATTCTGGCAATGAAGCAATGTAAATCACACGAAGTAACTTGGACAAAGACATCAATAGAGCAGTGAGTGAATTTAATAGATGTATACTACATGATGCTAGTAAAACCATACCCAGGGGGGCACGCAAAAACTACAAACCCTACTGTAATGATGAACTGGAAAAACTGCAAAATGAGATGGAAACATCTAGAAAGCAGGCTGAGAACAGACCTAGCCAAGAACATCACAACAAATATCAGCAAACAAAGGCTAAATTTCAAAGAGCCAAGTTACAAGCCAGGCGGAGCAGTTGGAAAGAAAAAAACAGAGTTGCTGAACCTAGAAAGAGATACTAGGAAATTATGGAAACTTGTAAAACAACTAAACGATGAAGGTACAGGGAGAAATACCAGGATCACACTTTATAAAGATATAAACATTTTAACAGGCAAACATGCAGCTGATTCCTTTGCAGATTCCTTTGCAGAAGACAATAACGTCAAAGTCAGCCGAGACAAACAACAGGAGGTTCGAGCGAACCAGCAAAACATTGGACAAGGCGAACCTATACCTGAAGTCATGGAGGCACCAATCACAATGAAAGAACTGGAGCATGCAATATCCAAATTGTTAATGATAATTTCCCCTGGAGCTGATAGAATGTCCAATGAAATTATTAGAAACCTGGGAATTGCAGCAAGAGCAAAGCTACTGCAGATCTTTAACACAAGCTGGTCCACAGGTAATGTACCACAGGCGTGGAGAGAAGCAATAATGATACCATTCCTCAAATCAGGAAAGTATGGCAACACAGTCTCCAACTACAGTCCCATCAGCCTCACAAGCTGTCTATGTAAAACAATGGAACGCATTATCAATCTTAGGATGCAGTGGTACCTTGAAAGTGAAAACCTGGTATCACAGCAAGCAGGTTTCAGACAGTGCTACTCTACTGAAGATCAGGCAACTTACCTCTCCCAAGAGATTGAGGATGCCTTCCAAGAAAAGTAACTGGTACTAGCAGCATGGATAGACCTTAGGAAAGCATTTGATAAGGTCTGGAAAGAAGGGCTCCTAAAGAAATTGCGAAATTGGAGGGTTAGCTCAAGAATGTACAAATGGGTAAAAACATGCCCGCATAATAGAAGAGCCAGGGTACAATTAGATGGTCGTATGAGCAAGAAAGTTATATTGCGCCATGGAGTCCCCCAAGGAGGAGTCCTGTCACCCACACTTTTCTTGGTTTACATCAATGACCTAGTTGCTGAACTACCACACGGGATCAAAGTGGCAATGTATGCTGACGACCTGGTGATCTGGTACACGGAAGAACATGCACCAGTGGCCACTAAACAAACACAAAGATCTATCGATGCCCTAACCTTATGGGCAATTAGATGGTGCATCAGCATTAACACAGATAACTGCAGCACTACACTCTTTACCCTCTCACCAAAACAAAAAGCTGGTCATATCAAGATAGATGGCGAGCTCTTGAAAGAAGACAAACAACCCACATACCTCGGAGTTACTTTTGATGATAAGCTGACATGGAAGCAGCACATAAACAAAGCAACAACAAAAGTCAGGAGGAAGTTAGCAATCCTGAGAAAACTAAGTGGAACCACATAGGAAGCCAGTGGAAATATACTCAGTAAAGTTTACCAGCAAGGCAAAAGATCACACCTGGAATATGGTTCAGCTGTGTGGTGTCCTGCATCAAACACCACATTAAAAGATCTAGATACAGTGCAAAACCAGGCACTTAGAATAATGTTGGGAGCATTGAAATCAACACCCATAGCAGAGATGCAGAAAATGGGAAGAATGCAAACACTTGGCGAACGCAGAGACACAAAAGTACTAATTCAAGCAGAAAAGATCCAGTGTATGCCAAGTCATCCAATCAAGGAAAGATTCCAAAATCAAGCAATGGGGCGACTGAAAAAGAGCAGCTTTATCCATCAAGCTAAACGACTCCGTAGACAACTTACAGACCTACCTGAAGTTGACAGCCTCTTACGGTCTGTACCAGAACAAACCCTGTGGAGTAAAAGCCATGGAATGCCAATATACATTCATACCCATGTGAAAGGAATTCTAAGCGAAGACGAACAGAACAGTGTGCAGTGAAGGGCAGTCACCCTCAGTTTCCTGGATGAGGAATATCCACAAGATATATGGGTCAGAGTGTACACAGATGGGTCAGCACAGAATGCTGTGAGGAATGGAGGTGCAGGTATATATATATATATAGAATATCCACACAAGCCTCGAGATACAATCAGAACACCGACGTGAAAATGCTGCATTAAATACGATGCAGAAATCCAGGCAATTAGTGTGGCAGCTAAGAAACTGCTGAACTCCAACTCTGGCCTACAGCCTGTGGTATTCCTGACAGATGCAAGGTCAGTGCTTCAAGCTCACCAGTCTGGAAAACTAACAGACTTGAAAAAATTACTTAGCGAATTGTCTTACCTGTATAGGGTAACCAAAGCAGACCAACTGGCTAAGGAAGGTGCTGCCAAGGACCAACCAGATATACCAATCACCTACCATCAGAAAATACGGATGATCATGGCAATAAGAAAGCCACAAATGCCAACACAAGATGACTATCACATTATGAACAGAACAGAACAAGTTATAGTTCTACGCCTCAGAACAGGACAGAACCGACTCCGCAGTCACATGTATACAACGTTCAAGATTGGTAACACGGCCATGTGTACATGTGGACAGGCAGCACATAGTGCCAAACATATACTTCAAGAGTGTTATGAGCATGAAACGCTGAGGCAGACATATTGGCCAGAGGAAACAACACTGGAATCAAAGCTCTATGAGACACTTTATGAACTACAAAAGACAGTGAGTTTTATTAAGGAGACAGAATTACAGATATAGACATGTTTCAAGTGAACGAAAGAAGAAGAAGAAGAAACACGAAGTAACAATCATCATGTGGGACCTAAATGCACAAGAGGGTACGGGAAAAACAGACAATGTGAGTAAAAATTATGGACTCGGTGATAAAAACGAAAGAGTAGATATCTAGTAGACTGGGCTCAAACTAATAACATGATAATATGTAACACACGGTTTATGTGTAGCGGTAAGGAATAATGTGATACAGTCCGTTATCGTTGCTGATACATCATTGTGTAACAGTGACGCATTGTTCCCGTTATATACATAAGAAAAATGGCAGTTTAAATGGCAGGAAAACGATCGTGTAAGAACTTTATCATGGAAAGCCATATGATAATCACAGTTGAAGAGATCAGGAAGGCGCTGAAATTTACCTACAAAAAAACAAAAAAACAAACAAAACAAACACAGCACCAGCATTAGATACGATCGTATTAGTCCGAGAAAAGATGAGGAGTTGGGAGAGTTATCGGACATGTTCAATACTAGCCTTCTAAAGGGCATAGTAAAAGAAGACTGATTGCACAACAATGTAGTGGCACTAACCAAACCTGGAAAGGACAACACTAGCATACACGCCTACATAATCATAACAATGCATAATACGATAGGCAAGCTTTTGGAGGAAGAAAATGTGGGCTGGAAGGTATCGTGTTATCTTGAAAGAAATAAGTGTTTACCAACATTGTTAGGAGGGTATCGAGCAGGAAAGAATACATGGCAGAATGCAGCTATATTTGTGCAGGTTGTTTTTGAAGGGTTTGATTCGCGCATGTAGACATGTGCGATCGCAATAGATCTGGATGATGCGTATAATAGGGTGTCCTTGGATATCTTGATGGACCAGCTGTTAAATCGTGCAGTAAATCATTGTGTCGTGCAATGGATTTTTGCCGCCCTCATGTACAGGACAGTAGTTCTAAATTTGGTAACTGGGTATCTTCACCAACAGTTATTAGCCCTGGTCTACCACAGGGATCTCATTTAAGTTCTGTACTTTTCCATGTATACATATTACACATCGCTGGCAATCCAATAACAGGTGATGGCAGAACGATGTCATATGCCGATGATATCCTGATGTATAGACAGGGCAGACATCGAGAAGAGTGCGTCGTGGAACTATAGAAGAAACTGGACAGACTGACAAATTGGAGTCGAGATACGGTAGCACTGGTTAATCCTTCTAAGGTATTTGTGACGCGGTTTTCGTTGAACAATCACATGGTAAAGACACCCATGTCACAAGTTTCTTTATCTTTGAAAAGTTCGAAAGAACCAACACAATGAAAAGATACGTCTGGGTTTCACAATGAAAAGATACGTCTGGGTTTCAGGGAACATGTTGATCACTTTATCACAAGGGCATGCAAAAGCTTAGCAGCAATGCAGGTTATAGCTGCTGCGCTGTGTGAGCAGAGGTTGCTTTTTTCTTTTGTACCAGGGTTTGGTTGTGGCTGTGCTGGAATATACACTGGAAATTCTGACTCTTGGCCAAACTGAAATTGAAAGACTAGATATAATTCAGAATGCAGCAATTCGTATTATACTGGGATGCACAAGTGGCACATCGACAAAATCTATGCGATACCTTCTTGATTGTCCAACATCTGAGCACAGATTACAGTAATGCCGTGTACTGGCGTACCTTCAAATATATGCAGATATGGAACACCAATTGCATTCCGTAAAACATAAAGTTAAAGGCAATAGATTCAAGAGATGCAGGTCGTGGATGTGACGTGGTGAGGATGTCATACAAAGCGTGTGAATATGGCATGATGTGGCAGCAATTGCGGAATGGCTAATTCTACCTACATATTTAGAAACGTGTTTGAGAATAGTAATATCACTTAGCAGGGAATGCAGATAATGGGGTCCATCAGCTGTGGAGAAAGAAGTGCAGGCTTTGGTCAGTGAGAATGCCAAAGGGGGATATGTCATTATATACACTGATGGATCTGTGATTAGACATGTTCGCAGTGCTTGGTCCTTCACAACTAAAGTGCGCAGGTAATACGATAAGGGAGGAGATTGGTGTCTTTGCGGTCACTACGAATAGTATGACCATGTAGTCTATTGCGGTGACCAGAGACTTTGAGTGGGTATGCACACAGAAGGTAACGCAGGTCCGCATCTTGAGTGGCTCTATGAGTATGATTAAAAAGGTACAAGTGGGTCTCTTTCGCGAACAGTGGATTGGGGCCTTGAGGAAGACGAGGCTAAAAGTGGTTATATATATATTTATTTTCGTGCCGGGACATATGGGTATTCGAGGCAATGAAAGAGCGTATCAACTGGCATCATGTCCGATTTTGGCACAGGATGATTGAGCAATAGATGGGGCGCTGACATTTTAAACTTCTTAAGAGATATATCATGCGAGAGTAAGACTAATGTGGGTGATGATTCCTTTTCAATGGTTAGGCTTAAAGATGATTGAAATGCGGTGTTGCTAGAAGTGAACATTTTGGAGGCGCAGAAGAATGATGGTTAACCAGCATAGGACCGGTACTGTCAGCAGATGTGTAATGGCGGATACACTCAATGAGAGATCGGAGCGACTACGGACATGTCCAGTTTGCAGTCATGATGATCCGACGAGTAAATAATTTATATAATATATACAACTTTATTAACCGTTCCTTCAGCTCACAATATCTACAATATTGTATGCCATCAGCATGCAACTTGAATGGTACATCAGTTATATAACCTCAGATGTATATCAACCATATAATTTGAATGGTGCGACATCCATCAAATATTGTTTGGTAACATCAGTCATGCTTTTTTCTATATCCGCATCAATTTTCTATAATATACATATGTCAATCGGCAAGTCCAATAACGCTATTGAGCTAACTACTGCAAGCTAACTGACCGTCTAAACTATACATCTACAACCATACGTTAGTTCCTCTATGACTATCACTGTTTGGACTTGAGCTTCTCCGCTCTAAGTTCCAGTTTTTCAGGTAAGTCTAAGAATCGTCTTGCTCCAGCAGTGAGCAAGCGAAGACTGAACACTCAGTCAGCCAGCCAAGATCACAATCTCATCTCACCGTGAGACAGCTCCGAACCGAATGTTTTACTAACTAAAAATCGTCTCTTCTTGTGCTCTCTGAATACCCCATCCCCTAGCTGTCCAAGCAGTCTACAAGTCTTTAGAACCAAGTATTCCAGGTAGATAAATTTATCTACCTGAAATTTTCCTGACGATTTGTTTCGCTAATGGCTTTGTACATGACTAGTCTTAACAGAACGGGACTCTGATTTATTGCCGTATCTAATTTTCCCAGTCGGTATCTGGCATGTCCTGGCTTCATAATGAGAGAATGATGATGCTTAAGACCAGAGCAAAACCGTGTGATCTAGCCATTATACAAACATATGCACCAACTACAGATTACACTGAAGAAAGCCTTTAATAATTAAGTGGTCACACTGATTTGTGTAAATCAGACTTCTGTCCATCATAACCCCCACGTACTTCATTGTGCTGATTCCCTCGAGGGAATCCCCTCTCAAGGTAACCAGTGTCGTGGATGTGTGTACTATGTGATTATTTAGGAAAATCTTGTTATCGATACTGTTGATGTATTAACAAAATCTTTACAATTCCTGCATCACTCCCATATATGATCAAGCTCCCACTGTAAATTGCTTGCGATCGTTTCTCTATTTCTGCCTCCTCTATGTACGAACATGTCATCAGCATAGGACATAGTTCTTCCCGGTCCTGCAATCCGACAGCTCGCAATTTGAACTGTGTACAAATTAAATATCACTGATATATATATATATATATATATATATATATATATATATATATATATATATATATATATATATATATATATATATATATATATATATATATATATATATATATATGCATTGATGTTTCTTTCTGTATTTCCTATCTCCATTGCTTGGGTATTTTTCATTATTTATTTTAATGTTGGAGGTTTAACATGTTAAATCCCCATCGAGGACAGCTCCTTGGAGTGGAGATGGGGCTCAGTCCAGCCAGCAGAGGCTGGAAACTAAGACTGGCCGGGCACTCCCACATTCGGGCAGTCTTGCCTAGCAAGTAAAGGTGCTGAAGTCAGCGACATTTGGCCAGAAGGCGCACCGCAACAATCAGAATGTCATGAATTATCGCACATGAATGTCTATATCTGCATTACCCCGTTATGATGTTAACCCTGTGAAGACCCACCAGACAGGAGTAGCACCTGGCCATATACCTCGAAAAGGGCCCACCCCATACGACTGGAGGTCCTCTTCGATTGCCTTGTGGAGCCAGGAGGCACAATAGTAATATCACTGACCAATACATATTACCAACCAATGAGACACCACTTACAATAATGCACTGGAATGCTGAAGGTGTAAATAGCAAAACATATGGCTTTTGCAATAAATTAGAATTAGAAAACGCCCTTCTTAAGGAACATGTCAGCATTTGTTGCATACAAGAGACAAACCTCAGGAAAGATGTATCCTTTAAAATTGCAGGTTATCAGTGCTTTAGAGCTGATCGAAAAGACAGAAGAAAAAGAAGGTATACTAACTCTAGTCAAAAATAATATCAGCGAACATCAAACTGAGCTATACATGGAAGGAGCAGAATATCAGGTCCTTCAACTAAAGACCAAGAATACAGACTTCAACCTACTAAATTATTATTGTCCAAATGACCAGTCCCTTTCCCTGGACACAATACCGTACAGAGTAAGACTGATAGTATGTGGAGATTTTAATAGTCACTGACAAAGCTGGGGTTATGACCACATGGATTAAAAGAGGAGAAGAACTTGAAAGCTGGCAAGACGATAAATGTCTTCTATTTCTTAATAAGCCAAAAAATCATCCAACATACTACTCAAGAGCATTGCAAACCACTTCCACGCCAGACTTGGAATTGTACTCAGCAGACCTAAACTGGGAAATCAATAGAACAGTGGGGAAGCAACTTGGAGGTAGCGACCATCGACCAGTCCTCCTTAGTATTAAACGTGAACTCACAGGAAATGCATGTAGCCTTCCAAGATGGAATTATAAAAAAGCAAATTGGGGACTATTTAAACACCGCAGTAGTGTTTTGGCTGGACAAATATATATGGAAGGAAAAGACATAAATGCCATAGTCAAAGAGTTCAATGAATCTATTCATCAAGCTGCCAAGGAAGCAATACCAAGAGGAGCACGCAAACAATACAAGCCATACTGGAATGAACAACTAGAACTGCTGCAAGAGGAATTAGAAAAAGCACGGGCGGAAGTGGAAAATAACCCAAGCCAGGAACATCACAATAAACATCAACATGCAAAAGCTAAATTCCAAAGTGCCAAACTAGAAGAAAGAGCTGGAAATAGAAAACAGAATATTAAAATTTTAAAAGGATGGAAGAAAACTGTGGAACCTGGTCAAACAACTAAATGATGAGGGAACAGGAAGAAGCACAAACATAACACTCGTACAGAATGGCAAAATGATTACAGGAAAGCAATCAGTAGATAATTTCGCTAGGATATTTGCTCTAGACTGCAATATTTAAATTAGTCCAGAGAAACAGCGTACAGTGCAGAGCGACCAAAAAAGTAAATTGGAACATGCTCAGACTAGAATCAGTGATGAAAACAGCGCAGATGAAATTCTCAAGAAGGTGTTCTATCACCCACTCTTTTTCTCATATGTATCAATGATCTAATTGAAGAAATACCCCGTGGAACTAAGGCAGCACTATATGCAGATGACGTGGTTCTATGGTGCACACATGAGAGCGCCATGTTTGCCACAAAAATGCTTCAGAGAGCCATGGGTATTTTGACTAATTGGGCTGACAAATGGTGTGTAAGTATCAATATAGAGAAGTCAGCAACAACCCTTTTTACACTTTCACCAAAACAAATAGCAGGAAACAGCTATGTAAATAAAACTATCTTAAAGGTAGATGACCAACCCACATATCGTGGTGTAACATGTGATGCAACAATGACATGGAAATATCATATCAGCAAAGCAGAAACAAAGGCTAGAAGGAAGATAGTTATACTAAGAAAACTGAGTGGGGCAACTTGGGGAGCTAATGAAAGAATTATAAAAAAAATTATACCAACAAGCCATTCGACCACACTTGGAATATGGTTCTACAGCATGGAGTTCATCATCAAACACTACACTACAAAACCTAGATATAGTACAGAACCAAGCACTTATACTCATTACAGGCGCAATGAGATCCACACCAATCATAGAAATGCAGAATATCGAAGGGATGCAGTCATTGAAAGAGCGTAGAGATACTAAAATTATAATTCAAGGAGAATTGTTGTTTTTTTCACCATAGTCACTCAATGAAGGAAAGATTCCAGAATCGGTCACACGGACGGCTTAAAAGAAGCAGCTTCATACACCAGGCCAAGCGTCTACGTAGACAAGTATCGGATCTGCCAGAGGTAACAATACCACTGACATCTCAACCAGAATATACCCCATTGGAAAAACGGACATGCCTACCAGTGACCATCCAAACAACAATAGCAGGTGTGCATGGGGATGAACATCAGAATAATCTGCAGAAAAGAGTAGCAGCTCTCAGTTTCCTTAATGATTTTTACTCACGTGATCTATGAACCAGAGTATATATAGATGGATCAGCACAGAATGCAGTAAAAAATGGAGGAAGTGGTGTATATGTAGAATACCCAAATGACACCACTGATACCACTTGTATAACAACAGTGAATTACTGCAACAACTATGACTCTGCCGTCAAAGCTATTTATACAGCTGCAGAGAAACTGTTAACATTGGACAGGACCTCACACCCTATTGTAATACTTACAGATGCAAGGTCAGTACTAGAGGCATTGCAATCAAATAAACTTCCAGAGTTAACAGAGGTATTGTCCATAGTACAAAATAGGTGTAGAGTTATACTGCAATGGATTCCATCACACTGTGGAATAGCAGGAAATGAGAGAGCTGATCAACTCGCCAAGGAAGGTGCTAACATGCAGGGATGTATCAATCAGCTATCACCAAAAGAAATCCATGGTATGGGAACAACGAATGCCTAACTTACCTCCACGGGACGACTACACACCTACTTAACAGACAAGAACAGATCATCATATTTCGACTGCGAACTGGACACATAATACTCACGTGTAAAACAGGTAATGAAGTCCTACTGAATGATGACTACAACACTACACACTATCACTAAAGGATGTAAATATGGGTGGCTTTTGTGGTTTTTTTTTTATGTTTGTATGTTATGTCCGTATCTTGAAAAAGGCCTATTGGTCCGAAACGTCGACTTTGTCATGTGTATTGTCATCTGTAGATTATATTCTGTGTTTTGTTTTGTTATATGTACCATATTTACATCCGTTAGTGATAGTGTGTAGTGTTTTAGTCATCATTCAGTAGGACTTCATTACCTGTTTTACACGTGAGTATTATTTTCCATTATGTTCTACTAGCAGTACCACCTTCTATCGAACTGGACACAATAGACTAAACAGCCATATACAAAATTTAAAATTGGCACAACAGCAAAGTGTAATTTTGGACAAGTCAACCAGACTTCAGAACATATCCTTCAAGAATGTGCAAACTATGACACATTAAGATGCACATACTGGGCCTTCTGATACACCAATGAATGTTAAACATTATGGTACAAAACAAGAAATAGCAAACACTGTCCAATTTATACTGCAGATATAGACATTATTAGCGAACGAAAGAAGAAGAAGAAGACACATTTAATGTAATCTATGTATGTGTCTTTGTAGTTCATCTTCAGATAATGTCACAAGCATTGGTCATCTTCAAATATTAGTTCGTTTAAATTATCCGTCTGATCGTTTACTAACGTTGTCTTTTCTACTTTGCAAATGTGATATATATGTTATGATGGTGCTGTTCCTCCTTCGCAAGCGAAGATGAGCATGAGATGAACAACTTTAAATGCGATGGAAAAACCATAATAATAATACTACATTGGTAATTGGATAATTTGGTTTATGACTGTGTAGATGTCCGATGAGTCGGATGTGTGCAATGAAAGTTCAATTGCAGTGCATGCAGTAGTGCTGAGGATTCGGTGTAGGAGAATTATGGGACGTGTCCTTCCTGCGCTTGTGAATTGTCCGCAATGTTCTTTCTTTTTTTTAAATATCGTAATGTCAGCAGGTGATCTGGGCGTGCCATGACGAGCGATCAAATGTTGTAAGTCTCCCAGGAAATAGGATCGATGATGCAGTGCTTGCGATAGTATTTAGGGTCAACGTTGAAGCGCTTTTTATGTCCTTCCTCCGCTTGAACGGTTACCTTCGAACATTACCCCATAGAACAATCTATTTGGAAGACGATTGTCAGGCATACAGAAACCTAGTCAGCAGGACATGGATGATTTTCATTCCCGATTTCTAAAGGATTTCCGTGTCTGGTCCTCGATCCTTGCCAACGTACTCCCATGAGGTTTCGTAGGCACCGTAGGTGAAATGAGTTGATCTGTCGAGCGTGTCTCGCATTGACAGTCCAGCAGGGCGCAGTATAAATCACATAGTTTGTAGAACTACTGCTTGGTACACGTACAGCTTAGTTGTCAAACTGAGACCACACCTGATCTAGACGTTGTCACGAAGGCTCCCGAATGTCTGATTTAGCACGAGCAATAAGCAAGGCGATATCCTCGTCAATTGTTGAAGTTTGGCGATATGGTGCTGCCGAGATATACAACCGTTGTGGCAGTATTACGTTTTTGTCTCTTTACTGTGATCATTGATTCTGTGTAGTGGACATCTGACACTAGTTGATACAATACTAAAGTCTTCCCGGTGCTGATGGTGAAACTGAACGCATAACAGACCAAAGAAAAGAGGTTCATGCTATACTGCATGTCTTTGAGACTGGTAGCAGTTAGTGCACAAAAGAGGTCGCGAAAAATGTCCTTCTTACTTTTGGTCTTGATCTTCAATCTAAGATTGAATAGTCCTCCGTCAGCTTGATAGCGAAAAGAAATTGCTGCACTGTTCTTCCGGAAGGCATCATTTAACATGGCAGAGAACACCATGCTGAAGAGCGTAGGAGCCACGACTCAACCTTGTGTGACACCGTTATTCACTGGACAGGAATTTGAGTGTTTACCGTCATCTTGTACATAGGCTGCCAAACCATCATGGAATTGTCGAACCATGTTGGTAAATTTTTCTGGACATCCAAATATGGCCATGATCTTTCATAGTCCTTTGCGATTTACACTGTCGAATGCATTTGTTAGGTCGACACATGTTATGTAGAGACCAATGTTCTGCTCGCGACACATTTCATGTAGGATTGTGCATTCAATATCATGTCCACAGTACATTTGCCCTGTACTAAGCCACATTAGCTCTCTGGGAGGAGACCTGTCTCAATATTTGCGTGCAGCCTATTTAACAGCACCTAGCCAGGATCTTGCCTGCTATAGAAAGCAGGGATATGCCTCGATGGCTGTCGCAAGCTAGGATATTTCCTTTTCTCGTATATAGAAGTATGATGGAAGCATCGTTAAAGTCTTGTAGTATCGCTTCCAGATTCCACATTTCCTGGAAGAGCGCTGTGAATTTAACAGACATGACAGGGACACTAACGGCGTAAACTTCAACTGCAATGAAGTATGAGCCTGCCGTTTTTCCTACGGACACATTTGAATGTTTTCCCCACCTCTTCAAGACAAGGGGACTTCCATAATGAATGATTGATTGGTATGTGTCTGATGCGCGCAATTGCTTCCTTGTTGATGTTGGAGTACATTCTTAGTACATTTTCAAAATGTTCTAAATGTATGTTAGGAACAGTAAAGAGGATATTGCACATCCCTGTCTCACATGTGAGTGAATATGGAAATTATCAGATCTACATGTGTTCGTTCTTACGACGCTTTGACTATTGACGTATATGATTTTGATGTCTATTTATCAGATGCTAGCGCAATTTTTCTATTGATCCATAAAATATTTCTTCATTATGTTGTATCGCTCTTTCTGAATAGTTGTTTGAGGGCGAGGATTGCATATGTACAGCTTGCAATTTTTACTTTCTAAAAGCCAATTTGTGTGTTGTTTATCACGTGTTCTATATATGCGCACATCCTTCTATCTAGTATCCTGCTAAAGATTATTTTTTCGATATGGCGCTTAAGAGTGATATGCCTCTATATTTAGTTCTCCCTATTACTGTCCTTTATTTTCCTGATGGGAAAAATCACCGCTGTATTCCACAGTATTACTTCTATTGATAACATAATGCAATAATACACTTGTTTGAAAAAGGCTACAATGTCTACTAAACTAGGTAAAATAAGAACTGAAGAAATTAGTCAAAAAGTAAACATTAGATCATGTATTGAATGAAAATAGTTGTTGTACCTTATGGAAATGAACCAAACAAAATGCTATTAAGTTCATTTCTTCTTATTCTTATGCTCCATGACATGTAAAGTTGATTATCATTTTTCCCCACGGTCTTCTATTTTGTGTGCTGTCTAACATTTCCAATACACTTGTTCTTCCATGCAACAGTTTTAATTTGTTAAAAATCTTCTAGCTTGACCTTCCTTCCCCTACCTCTCTCGCTGTTCAACTTGCCTGTTGTTATACCATCTTCCATTTTCTATCTTCTTATGGCGAGTCCAAAAATGTCTATTGTATCTTTCCAATGCCGGTAAACATCTCTATTTTAGAATTAATGTATTTGACTATATTATATATTTCAGCGAATGTGCACTTATATCTACATTACGATTTGTGAATTAACGTATCTGAACATATACATACAACTTTATTACTATTTTTTTAATTAACGTATTTGAAAATATATCTCTATTTCTTGAATTAAAATATTTAACTACATATATTCATTATTATTTTTTTTTAATTTACTGAATTTGAATACGTAACTTCATATATCGAATTTTTAATTGAAATATTTGAATATATTTGTGTATATCTAGAATTAAAGTATTCGAATATATATATTCATTATCAGTGTTGAACTAACGTATTTAAATATATTATTTTATTACTATTTTTAGTTGAGGTATTAGAATGTGTATCTTCATTGTTATATTTAAAATAACGTAAGTGAATGCATATCTTCATATTAAGTTTAAGTTAAAGTATTTGAGTACATATATATTCATATTGCTTTGCAAAATTACGTATTTGAATGTATATATATATTCAATACAATTTGGCACTATCTATCGCGAGTATATGATGTTAAACTCGGTGTCGCTGTCTACATCTTGTGAGAGAGTACTGTCCTGGTACATGAAATTACTGATTATTTTACCTTCTTCTACTTTAATCCATATATGGTGACTAAAATATTGTGTGTTTGGTGTGGGTTGAAACCTGATGTTTGGTTTCTATGTATGGTGATGATGAAAACTCCAAACACTGGATATGTTATGACGTTTGATGTGTGACAACTGTTACATCTTGCCCAGGATATGCTAGTTAGTGCCGCTAAAGTGAATACTGTTGGAAAGGACTGCATATTTTCCGTCTCTTTTGTATACAACTACATTAAGTAAATATTGAAGGATGAAACTACAAGGTGAAGAGAATAATGATTTAACAACTACAAGATGAAGTGAATAATGATGGAACAACTACAAGATGAAGTGAATAATGATCGACCAACTAAAAGAAGAAGTGAATAATGATCGACCAACTACAAGATGAAGTGAATAATGATGAAACAACTACACGATGATGTACATAACGATGGCTGCAGCTAAATGGCGAAGTAAATAATGATGGATGAAAGATCATATTTACTGTTTTCGTGATGTACATGTAGAGAAATAAGATTTGATGGATTCTCGAATTGTATTGACCATTCTGGATTATCGTCATCAGTAGCGGTTTTCATACAAGTATCCAAGTTGGTATCAACGGCATTGGCTGATCCCCATTTAGCTACATCATCGTCAAAAATACTTGATTGCGAAGTCTTCTGTTTTATTTCGACATGACGACCTGCAAGGTAATTACAAGCTTGATTATTGCTAAAAGACAACCTGCAAGGTAATCACAAGCTTGATTATTGCTACATTATGACGTGCAAGATAATCCACAATTCCACTACAGACAGTTTGTGTCTAAATAAACACGTTTCTTGTCATGAATACGTCTGTGTGTATAGGCGTAAATGTATGCTCGTATTGACCCCACCAGAACTGTAAACATCTTTCAGCAAGCGACCTGTTACTATAAAGCGATGTAATTTTTCCGGTAGGACCTTTGGTGACTTAGAGCATATGACATGTCGAGTGTTTAGATCAACGATCGGGGACCTATTGCTCGCGAGCCAGATGTGGCTCTATTGATCTAGTCTGCAGACAAATGTCCGATTATTAAAAATGTTCCTTTGATATACATACTAATTCCATATCAATATGGCATTGTACAAATAAGCTAAAGTCTACTGCTGATGAGCATCAGAAGTGGTAAAGAGATAATCTCCTCTGACCGAAAAGGTAGAAAAATAGCAAACCTGCATTCGTTGTAATTAAAGGGAAATAACTAATGTCTTACCTCCAAATGCAAGTTATGCTGCAATAGTAACCACCTATACATTCCCTCACGTGACGTAAAATGCGCGAACTAGAAAGTCGGTTCACACTGATTTATGTGGAAAAGTTGCAAATATACATGTATTTGTATCTGTATCTCACTTTGTTCAAGTTGGGCTGCCGTATATTGCTTTTGAAAACACCGACCGATGTGTGCATGTGCAGCAGATTGTCGTCGGATCAGAAAGTAAACTTTCGTTTTAATTTAGATGTCAGCTAACTAATTTTACAATCCCTTTTGACATGATCTCTAAAAGAAAGAAAGACGATGAGTATCGTATTTTTCATGGCATTTTTTTAATTTTTAATTTTTAATTTTTAATATCGTATTTTTAATTGACAGTGGAATTTGCCTTTGTGCAAAGAACGGGATTGGCTGTGTGTCCACTATATACACGGGTATGCAGTGATAAAATCGCATCTATGAAACGGTCAAATGTAAAGCGATACCTCGAGACATGACATTCTATATTTCCATCGAAATATCCTGCGGGAGACAGCAGGAAGAAAGCATGTCAAGAACTGATATCAAGAGTGAAAGCTAGTCAGCAGCAAATGTGTGTTTAGAACCAACAAGTTGACTGGAATTCGGCTAGCTTTGCTAACGCTTTAGCTATTGTGAGAAACTTAAAGCAACTCCCAGATGGGTCGAATGCCAATGCATTCATGCTTGGTGTTTTGATGTTGCCAATGTAATTTTTTTGATGACATTTTGAATAAGGACAAAATAATTAAACGGATAAAATACATGCCTCTGTCGGCTCTAACAATACACGATCTTAGCATCATGATGTCAAATCAAATTGAGGCAATGCAAGTGAAGGATATACATGTGGCACCATTTCTATCTCTCGCTATGGATGAGTCAACATATGGCAGTAATTTATCCCAGTTCAGCGTGGTTACAAGATATGTTGTCGGTGATACACAACATGAGGAAAGTTTAATGAAAGGCAAACCAAGAAGGCAGGATTTATTCGAGTCATTTACTGAGTTCGATAAAGAAAAAAAAATCTACAGATGGATTAATTATTTGCGATGCCCACTGATGGTGCTCCGTGCATGGTGGGGAAAACAGAGGATTTGTCTCTCTTCCTTGTAAGCATAAAAACAGACGCATCATAAGCTTTCATTGCATCCTACATCAGCAGACGCTTTGTGCTCATTTGTGGGGCGAGCAGCTTGGTGAGGTGATGTCGTTGGTGGTTCGGGTAGTCAACTTTATTGTTACCCTTTCATTAAATGATCGCCAGATTAAAACCCTGATTGATGAGGTTAGGAATAATTCTCCTGGTCTGCTTCTGCACAGTAACGTGCGTTGGTTGTCAAGGGGGAAGATGCTCAGCCGAATTTCGGCTTGTCTGAGAGAAAGCCGGACTTTTCTTGAAATGAAGAATGTCGTGAATCCCGAGTTAGCTGATACTGAATGGCTCCTTAAGTTCTATTATGTGGTAGACCTGACTGAACATCTAAATCAGCTCACTGTGAAAATGTAAGGCGTTGGAAATACAATCTTATCCCTACAACAAGCAGTGTTTGTATTTGAAAACAGGCTAGAACTCTACATCGCCGATATTTAAACATGTCGTTTACTACACTTTGAAACACTGGGAAAGTTCAAAAATACGTGCACATCAAGTGACCCTGCTCAACATCCTAATCTTCAGCAGTTAGCAGGCTTCACGGGTAATCTCCTGCAGTCATTTAAAGTGCGCATTTGAGCATTTCTCGAGCACACACGTCTTTTTAAGTTCACCATCCATCCACATGAGTGGGCAGTGGACAGAACTGACCTGAGTTACATCCCCGATGTCTCCGTCAGAGATTGCGAGCTCCAGTTGCTGAGCTGAAGGCCTCAGACATGTGGATGAATAAGTTTAAGTCACTAAATGACGATTTGGAAAGTCTTGCACGACAGCAAGCAGAGTTGGCGAGTCAACACAAGTGGGCAGAAGTGAATAAAACATCAACACGCAGACCAGCTGAATGTCAAAACTTGGAACGTTCGTCCCCTCATATACCACACACTGCAGCGCGTGAGTATTGTTGAACATACAATGCTTAGCTCTACGTATGAAATGCGAGCAGTCTTTCTTACATCGAAAGAACATTAAGAACAACCTGCGATCACGTTTAACGGATGTAAGTCTCAACAATGTTATTAAAAACAATTCAGAGAAATAATTAGCGTGCTTTTATTGTTGAAATTACACAAAATGAACACATTTACTTGATTTTTTAGTTTTAAACATAGTGTATGGCTCTCACATAATTACTTTTAAAAATATGTGGTGTCTATGGCTCTCTCAGACATAAAGGTTCACGATTTCTGAATTAGATATATATGTTTGATATGGGGCAGAGTGGCGAGGAGGGTTTTCAATTCCGAACTTACTGTTTAGTGTTTAACAGGTAAATTCAGGAACAGAGTAATGCGACTTTGCTAATCACTAGAAATACACATAATACCACACACAAATCGACGTTTCGACCACAATGTGTTTATTACAGTACATAATGATAAAGAAGTTCATGATACAATCATGTTGGTTGAAACGTCGATTTGTGTGTGCTATTATGTCCTCTCTAGTGATTAAGGAAACGTATTACTTTGTTCTTGGATTCAGATATTGAATTGCATTTTTGTACCGCAAACTTAGTGCTTAGACTAATTAACAGTAGTTTCGAATTATAAACACTCTGCCGTCCACTCAGCCCCATATCAAAGGGATTGGTTTGCCACTCATGAGTGTATAGTTTCAATAGGCGAGGCGCAAAGCCGCATACCTTGCCTGTCATGTGTAAGGAGGTTGTCAGAGTGGCAGCTAAATATTTAAACAAACAATGGTAGCATATCTTATTTAGAACGTATGCATACATCTACCATTTGTGACAGTGTTAAATGTGAAGAAAAAATAATGTGTTCAGTAGTTTGCCATTGTTATCTAAACGGTCTGGGTGCACAGTTTATTTTACTGTGATGATATTTGAACCGTCTACCTTGTGTGACATATACCTACTATTTACCTCGCCACCATAGATATGAATATCGTCTTACTAACACGCGTGGTTCTACAATTAGCCGTCAGAACCAGACCGCTTCCAACAAAATACATTTTTAGTTCCTAATTGATCAGCATTTTAAACCTTAGAGCAGCCATTTCCTAGTCGCTTGGGTCCTTTCAATTTCTCCCAAAGAATGTGTGCACAGTGAAATCACATTATATTGTGAAAGAGTAAACGACTTGCCTCTTATCAGATGAGCGTCACAGTAGTGTGACACAAAGGTAAGTGTGGCTGTGATTGATTATAAGACTCTCTGACACCCCCTGGTGCCTGTGACCAATTTTTTTTCATGTGGGTATCTATTATAATTCAATAAAATATACAGACACTTTAAACCATAGGTATATGTGGTTATTTAATATGCGAGCAATGTCCATATGCACAATCTCTGCAATTAAACTCTGGAGTCATGGCCTCCATAGTTAAATCTAAACATTAATATGTTATACCAATACTTGAGTTACACAAATGTTCCTAATTCGTGCAGGAAATACGAACAACTTGTTCGTCAACTACTACAGACTTAAAACCGTTTCTCTATGGCTAATGATATTTTCACTTATAGTATTCGAACAGTGTTCGAAATAAGCTCCAGACAGAGTGTCAAGGTTCTAAAAATCAATGCAGTCCGAATCCAGGTTTCTTCTGTTTTAAAAAAAAAAATTTATATACAAATTTTCATGTTGTACTTCTGACACGCTAATAACAATGCATTGATGTGAATTTGCAAATATTCCTCATCTTTGTATATTAGACTTTGATCATCGGTAAATAGTAGTTCACGCTTTATCAATAGGATACATGAAAAATCGTCATTTATAGATATCGTGATCCGCTGAATGAGGTTACATTGAATGTCTGCAGTATATAGGTTCGGAACACCATTTATCAAGTCTTCCGAATATCAGATAAACGTCTTCCAGTTATATTGCAATATGGGTGACCTGTTGGTTCCACTATTTCAGCGCAAACTTAACCGAATTTTTAGTTCAACTGAAAATGGATTTTCAGATTTATCTTCGTAGTGAACAACACATTTTGTGGTTACAGACATTTAACTTGCATCGCAGTCGTTGTGTACTATGTAAAGCAGTCGTAATGGTGTAAACGGTGTGCTATATTGAATCGACAATACTAGAAATGGTGGGTTACTTATTCTTATTTAAAACAAACACCACTACATGTCAGTTAGACCGAACCAGGGAGTGGGCTGAAAATCAGACGCTCCAACACAAAACAGAAAATTCTTAATGATATTATCTCTCTAATTTTACTGTTGTAGTGATCTCCAACCTCTACTAGATAAAACATTCGAGTGACTGAAGTATTGATTGATTGTGTGTTCAGACTCCAATTGACATCCAGACTGAATGACTGTGTGATGTGACAACAACATACACGCAGACTGAATGATTGATGAAGGGATATGTATTACTGAAATGACAGAAACAGAACCGTTTCCCTTCATCAACTTCATGAAAAATGTCAACCTCGCTATTAAATTCACATGCAACATATAAATTTACAACACCCACTCCTGTGGCCAATCACTTCAACGGCGGTGGCAACCGTGGTGTCCTTGACATTCAGGTCACTGCCATCAGATCCCGCATCACCGATGATATATCTAGCTACGCCCTAGAAAATTGTCTCATTTTTTAGTTGGGTCCCATCAAGCCATTTGGTACAATTCCTGCCTCTCGTTTGCTTAGTTCTCAGTCGAATCGATCTGTATCGTTATTTATGTGTGCCGTAATTTACGTCATCGTTTTCTATTATTTTCATTGTGTTCTACTAGCAGTACTACCTTTTATTGACTAAATGATTGTGTGATGAGACAACAAATGACAGAGACGGAATGATTGTGTGATGAGACAACAAATGACAGAGACGGAATGATTGTGTGATGAGACAACAATAGACACACAGACTGATAAAACCAAATATTATGTAATGCGGGCAGCACTAAATGTGAACAACTAAAAAAGTAATTGGGACGTGTCAAAATGTAACAAAATATAAATCAATGAAGATGAGACAAGATGTAACTAAATGTGCATTAATATTGTCAGGAATACAGTTAGAGATCTTGAAGTTGTAATATGCACACAAAATGACAGAAAACTTGCCAGCATCTGATATAGTTTATAATATAGTTATTTCATATCAGGGGTCTGAAATAGTAACGAACTTTAATCCAATTATTACATATCTGGGTTCTGAAATAGTTACGAACTTTAATCCAAATATTATATACCAAGGGTCTGAAATAGTTACAAACTTTAATCGAATTATTACATACCAAGGGTCTGAAATAGTTACAAACTTAATCAAATTATTATATACCATGAGTCTGAAATAGTTACACAATTTAATCAAATTATTACGATCTCTATCAGATGCATACTCTGTAAATACACAACAATCACATGATGTATATGAAAAATAATAATTATTATAGTTCTTATTCGTGATTAGAAACTAACTTCATAACAAGCAGGGCATTCCCATTAGTGCTCTGCCCTCCATTCCAGCAGCAATCAAACTGTATGTAGATCCAGTCTCGGTCAGATGATGAGTGTGTGATCTTTGGAACATTCAAAACAGTTTACTTTGTTTTTTCCTCACCTCTCGATACTCCCATTTCTAACAGTATATGTATGTGTACTTTTTAAGCCTCATTGACATCGTCTTCATCTTGAAATGAATTTACTACTGCATTCATTCGTCATCATTAAGTGCCTTTTCCGCAACGAATGTTGGCTGCTACGTATCTCCAACATCTCCTATATCTTGTCGTGGTAGTACATTCTGCTAGACTGTAACCTGTCCATCGTGTGATGTTACTCTCCCACATGTATTTTGGCCTACCTCTTGTTCGCTTCCCTTTGACTTTACCCTGAGGGAAGGTTTTCAATAAGGTGCCATGTCTTTTAATGTGTCCAAAGTATTTTATTTGCCTGATCTTTATTTTTCTTAGTTGGTCCTTCTTCATTTTAAGTGTTTTTAGTATCTCTGTATTTGTTTTCTTCTCTTTCCATGATGTTCTCCCTAGCTTATATATACCCCCATCTCAAATTCTTCAATTGTGTCTTCTAATTATGTATTTAGTGTCCATGTTACTGAGCCATACATTAACATGTAATAGAAGTAGCATTTTATAATACTAATTTTTAACTTGTTTGTATTTTGGTTAGATATTAATAATTTCCTCATGTCATTGAAGGTACTTTTAGCCATTCTTATTCTCCTGTTAACTTCTGTTTCACATCTGCCATCATTTGTGACTATGTGTCAAATATATTTATAATGTTTTACTTGATGTAGTTTCTCTCCATGTATGTTTATATTTAGCTTCTGTTCATCTGTGTCTGTGCTGATTATCATGGTTATTATTTTATGGAAATTTATATCAATTCCATATTCATTACTTGATTTACCTTTATTAAGTCTAATTTATCTCTTCTCATAAACGTACCACTATCACCGCAGTGGCTGCCAAAAAGTCGGCACTCTCTCGTTTCCCCAGCATAAACAAGACAGTATATCCACGTAATGTTCTGTACACAAATTTAGTTGTTCCATAAGTCCCATCATTCTTTTCTTAGCATGAACTTTTATATATCTTGCGCATCATGCTTTGAGAGTATGTGAGTATTACCTAGTCTATTGATTAATAAATTAAGTGATGTAACTCCCTCTATCTCCATCCTCATGCTTGTTGTGACAGTGAGATATGATGAAGATTTCTCGGCCAACTTCACACCGTTTCTGTAGGCAATAAAACCCTAACTGTTTTTATTTGTGTTTCTGTTAAGAGAGCCATCTGCCTATATAATTGTGTCTTGTTGTTTCGAGTGTAGCCGGGCGAGTGCATGCACTGTAGCCTGGGCACCCATCCATTCCGTCTTTGACATTGTATTATCTAATTATATTATTACTTTTTTTCCTCAATTATTTCTGCTCAGTATCTACCTCCATCCATTCTCTGTCGTTTCATATTTCTTCAAATTCACGTACTCTTCGTGTTGTGTCTTTGGCCTCTTCCATCCATGATCTGTCACTCTTGATTTCTTTTCCGTTTGATTCATCTAGACTGTGGTTTAACGGGTAGTGGTTGTATTCTGAAACTTTAAGGTACGACCTAACTTTATAGATTTCGAAATGATTATATCAGAGGCAGAATAGGTATACTATCTTGTACATATTACATAGAGATAGAACAGATCAAGTGGTGTGGCCACATAATACATTATTAAAATGCATCACGAAAAGTTGCCCGTACATGCATATAACCAAATGAGATCAGGGTACAAAGCCAGAGGAAGACCACGGAAAAGATGAATAGAAAACATCAGGGATATCCTGAACAGACACGGTCATAGCACAGCCGAGGCCACACATCTGGTTTTAGAACGCAAGCTCGAGCTCCAATCACCCCTATGCTTAACGGCAAGAGTGGATCACAAACCACCTGGGGAAAGACAATATACAATAGACCACCTAATTTGTGCTTCCTGGTGTCGCACTCTAATGCTGGGAAGATCAAGCAGAAATCTCAAAGCAGATATGGGTGTATTTCTAGTACAACCCAGTACCGCTGTCATTGCCTCATTTTGGTCTTTTTCTAATCTATCGACTTGTGTCTGTGACAGTTTTAGTAGGCGGATGTCATGTTCTATGACAGATAGTACCATCACGTGCAGAAGCAGAAAAAGTACACATTGCTGCATGTCTAAGGTTGCCATGACCTTAATACCGCTGATCCCTCTTTTAACTTTCTGAATCATTTTTGTAACGTGTTTGTTTAATGAAATACTCATATCAAAGATTATCCCAAGATATTTAACGTCCTGTTCTCTTTCAATGAATGAGCGCATGCAACTGACAGCTGGCAGGTGGTCACTGACCAGATCATTATTTAAGGAGTAGACGAAGACCTTTTATTTGGAGGCATTGATCACAGGGTTGCATGATCTGCACCATATTGCTCTAGTACACACCGTACATTATCAGCAATATCTGTTCTGTTCATGCCCATGTTGTATAGTAGGATATCATTAGCGTGTGTTAGAACTCTACAATTGCTGGGGATTTGCAATTCACCAAATCTTCAACGTTTACACATTAAACAGCACTGGAGACAAAGGAAATCCTTGTGACAGACCAGGTGATATTGTTCTGATCTCATATGTCCAGGATCCACACCCCATAGTAACTTTTCTACAGATTAACACAATTGCTATCCATGGTATGGTCCAGGGGTGAATATATTGTTCCCTTGGTTTGTCAACAAGATGGGTGTAAGTAACTCTATTATACGCATCTTTCAGGTCTATTGCTGCAACTACATATTCTTCTTTATTCTGAAAACCTTTTTAAACTTCATATGCAAGAATTGCTGCATTTGTGACAGCATCTCTTTTAGGTCTGTTTGCATCAAGGTTATCTGCGAGAACATTATTGTTTTCTAGTTCTCTGGTTACGTGTCTAGCAAATTTTTTCCAGAATCTTACCCTACACATTATGCAGTGTGATGATGCGATAACCTTTCATATCCGTTGAATCTTTGCCTGGTTTTGGCACAGGCATACGATTGCTAGGTAGCCACTCCTCTGGTACTGCTCCTGTTTTCAGATTCACATTATAATCGTCTGTCATCTTAGCTAGCATATTTTCCCTAATTTCCTTGAGTAAGCTGTACCTGATTCCATACGGGCCTGGAGCGCCATCGGATGCATTTTTACTAACTAGTTGCACTTCTTCAACATCTACAAGCTGGTCGTCTTTGTCCCTAAAATCTGTGACGGATATAAGAGTTTGATTTATCGTTTTCAGTATTCTGTATTGCTAGAACAGCTAAAACCTACTTCTATAACAAAATGATAGCATAACAATGACGGTAACTTTAAAAATTGATAAAACTAAGTTATTCAAATGCAGCTAATACAACAGACAAACATTGAGACTTCAGTGATACATTCATCTAACCTCCGCTGATGTAGATGCTGCATATACTCGAAGCAATTGCGCCGGTAATTGTCACTTTTTTAGCACTATATAAATTATCACATGTGACATCCACTGTTTTTTGGTCTAGTACATACTTTCTTTCATTTTCACAAATACTTTGGTAAAATGTTGGTGTGAAATTGCGTATGTGACCTGTAAATTAACATATACATAATTTAAAGAGATTGTACTATGACGTAAAGTAACAGAAATAACGTAAGGTGATAGTACTTTGACCAAAATTAATATAGAAATAATGTAAAGTGATTGTACTGTGGTATGAAGAGTTTGCTCCTATCCATTCACTAAATAAGAAATACAATTTACGTGTATATGGACAACTACGAGAGCACATGTTTACGCCTACAGTAAGGATATTAGTTTAGGTGTGATGGGTATCACCTTTGAACACAGGACACTCCGCCAAAGAGGGATGTGTCGGGCCATCAGAGCAAATAAAAACGCGACATAATGAATTTCTATTTCCTGCTGGAAATCTAGTAGGATCATGGTCCAGCTACAAGGGAAATCAAGCGGGTTTGAGAATGAACTCTGAAGAAGCAGAATAACACCTGAAACATGTATACGTAATCATATATCTGATTAGGTAAATTGCTTAAGATGTAACGTATGATGTTTCCTGTTTTGTGTTGGTTGAGATGTTCTATCCGGTTGACGTATGCACTTCCACTTCACAATTTCTAGATTATGGCTGGTAAAGCACTGAATGTAACTGCTCTGTTCATAGGGTGACCTCTAGTTATTATGACTGGTGGAACATATAGCTGCTATGTCCATAGGTTGACCGCTAGTTATGCAGACATGAGGCATGATTAAAATGAAATGTGTGTTGAGGCAGCGTTGATTATAAATTGCCGAATGAGCGATATATTCAATGTGCATGCAATGGATCCGGTTATTCACCAACCATTGTATTTACATCAGCAACGAGAATACGAACACGTTCACTGGAAAGCGTGATGCTAGAACAGTAATGACGTCCTTACTTGTTATTTAACGTTCGCGTCTTCTAGCGGATGGAAGACGTTTCTTGGTATTTACCATTCGTGTCCTTTAGTGGACAAAGTCCTTAATTTATATCTACCGTTCGTGTCTTCAGGTGGATGGAAGGCCACAATCGGTGTCGACAGTTTGTGTCTCCTAGCGGATGGAAGACGTTTCTTGGTATCTACCATTCGTGTCTTCAGTTGGATGGAAGGCCCTAATTCGTATATGCCGGCCGTGTCCTCTAGTGCACGAAAGCCTATATTGATATGCAACGTCTGTATCAGTCAGAGAACGGAATCCTATTAATGGTGCATCGTCCTTGTCTTTTAGTGGACTGAATACGAATATTCGATCCCTTCGTTCGTGTCTTTTAGTGGACTGAATACGAATATTAGGCCCCATCGTCCGTGTCTTTTAGTGGATGGACGTCCTTAATTGGTATCACTGATCGTGTCTTCTAGTAAATGAAATGCCTCAAGTGGTATCCACCGTTCGTGTATTCTAATGAATGGAATGTCTAAAGTGGTTTCTACCGTTTGTGTATTCTAGTGACTCGAACGCAAATAGTGATATCGTATCTTCGTGTCGTGTAATGGACGGATTGCTTGGTATCTATCGTTCATGTATGCTAGTTCACGTGCAGCTTCAATTGGTACACATATAACATTCCTTGGAAGGGCCCACGAAATCATTCACATACCCAGTGCTTAAGCTCGCCCATAATCAAGCTGTTGTAACTAGTTATTATGGTAATTTTCTATTTCGACATCAAAGGTTAGGTCAATAAAATGCGCATCAAACTAATAGACGTGAGAACACGCCCGTATAAAGTACTGGGGTATAGGTAAATCGATACGAACTATGACGTGTATCACATCTGATGATATATGTTATGCTCATGATGTAATAATAATTTAGATGTGTTATGTTAACTCTAAACAGTGTACATCCTTTCTGACAAACTCACCGATTCTTCTTAGTTCAATAACCAACATGTCATCATATTCTGAACTTTCTTGAATCGCATCCTACACAATGTCTGGATAAAATGAAATGATTCATGAACTAGAAGTATAGACCCAGCTAGCACCACGTACGTTCCAAAAACAAAATTGAAAGCCGTGAGATTAATCTACTGTGGTATGACAGAGTGATGCGAGCAGCTATCCAGTAACAAGATAAGGTAAGTATGATGATACGTAAGTATGATAAGACGTAAGTATGATGAGACGTAAGTATGATAAGACGTAAGTATGATGAGACGTAAGTATGATGAGACGTAAGTATGATAAGACGTAAGTTTGATGAGACGTTTAAGTATGATGAGACGTAAGTATGATGAGACGTAAGTATGATGAGACGTAAGTATGGTGAGATGTAAGTATGATGAGACGTAAGTTTGATGAGACGTTTAAGTATGATGAGACGTAAGTATGATGAGACGTAAGTATGATGAGACGTAAGTATGGTGAGATGTAAGTATGATGACACGTAAGTATGATGAGACGTACGTATGATGACACGTAAGTATGATGAGACGTAAGTATGATGACACGTAAGTATGATGAGACGTAAGTATGATGACACGGTGATGACACAAGACATGAACGCCAGATAATAAAGTCAAAGTAAGTATCTTTCAGGAATGTATGAAAATACTCCACTAGCGGATAAAAGAAACTGTTTCAGAAATGTATGAAAATACTCCACTAGCGGATAAAAGAAACTGTTTCAGGAATGTATGAATGTACTCCACTAACATATGAGAACACTTTGTGGAATGCATTAAAATACTTCACTAACGGATGACAGAGGAATGTAACAATATACCAAACTAGCGTATGTCAGAAACGTTAAGGAATGAATGAATATACTGAATTAATGGATGAAAGAAACTGTTTCAGGAATATATGAATATACTCCATTATCGGATAACAGAAACGTTAAGGAATGTATGAATGCACTCCACTAACGGATTACCGACACTATTTCAGGAATGTATGAATGCACTCCACTAACGGATTACCGACACTATTTCAGGAATGTATCAATGTACTCCACTAACGGATTACCGACACTATTTCAGGAATGTATGAATGTACTCCACTAACGGATTACAGACTCAGTTTCAGGATTGTATGAATGTACTCCACTAACGGATTACAGACTCAGTTTCAGGAATGTATGTATGTACTCCACTAACGGATTACAGACTCAGTTTCAGGAATGTATGAATGTACTCCACTAAAGGATTACCGACACTGTTTCAGGAATGTATGAATGTACTCCACTAACGGATTACAGACATTGTTTCAGGAATGTAGGACTATGCTCCACTAACGCATGAAGGACACTGTTTCAGAAATGTATTACAATATTCCACTAACGGATGAAATACACTGTTTCAACAAGTCAAAGAAGTGTATCATAGGGCAGGAACAGACAGAGACAATATATCTGCTGGGATTGAAACGTTTGAGAATTGTAGTTAGCATAAAATAGCATGCGTGTTCCTTGCTACTATGTTAATTGCTACTATCCAACTACGGTAACATCCAACAAAATATACTTACATAATCGTATTACCATCTGCATTAATTTGTAAACATATCGTTAAAGAAATGCACGCATACAGCTACAATAAAGATCATACACATCTTACTATCATTGTTGACGATTATCCTAAACCAGTGAATCGGTACTGGATGTGTTAAGGTCAGATTGACTTTATTCGCATTTTTGTCTGGGTTGCAGGTCGAATCATCGTCATCGTTTAAATATTCTGCATTTAAAACGGCCGCTTTTGTTAAGGCTACCATGTTCCCTGAAACAGAAAATGTTTAAGTTACTAATGATCAAATTACATTGAATAACATTACGAAATATACTTACATATATTGAGTTACACATATAAACACTGATAGGCAATGTATTTGTGTTTACACATTCGATAATTTATACAACAAATCATCAAAATAATGCAGCAAACACATCTGCTACACATCTTCAACATAATTAAGTAAACTGGGATATCCAAAGCGTAGTGGTTAAGCTGTTCGCATTGTGTTCAAGAGGTTATTCGTTTGAAACCGAATGGAGTCGTCTTGTGTAGAAGGTTTATTTGTTTCGGAAACGCATGTGGATTATCGTTTGAAGTTACATGGTTACGTGCTGTGAGTGATACTCTCGTCAGGCAGCGGTAGAATGATGGAGTACATACAGGAATCCAAGCAGTATAATAGCATCCTTGTTATTTTATGTATTGTTATATTTTTTACATGTTATTTTGAATTTTGCTAGTTAGTATTACAGAAACATTATTAACTTAATACAATCTGTATCGCTTATTTGTGTTTGTACTGCGGCAAACGCAATTTTGTTGGACATCCTCTGGTATTGTGGTTAGTTAGCATGCATCATAGCTTATTTAGCGTTTATAAAACTCATTAAAAAGATGTATACTTTTTTGCATCTGCCTTTCATTGCTTCATTGAATAACACCTGTTTTGTTTTGTTTTGGTGATGTAGCTTATCAGGTACATCTGGTTGGTGCACGTTAACTGTGTAGCATAGCTGCCTAATTAAATGTGTTTATGGAACGACTTTGTAGTTTCCATGAAAATCTTCGACACGTTTGTCACATTCATCATTATATTTGAGTGTCGTATAAAGAGTTTCTCCTGCCGGTGTGTTGGAATGTGTCGTATATTTCTTTTCAATGTTCTACATCATCAACGTAACTTCAAATTACTTCACGTTTGACATGATAACGATGAGTAGCTAGGTATGGTCCTTCAGTGTGAACCTTCAGCTCAGAAAAGGTACATTGTAATTCATATCATACGTGATACATGCACACGCAATGTCCTAGCATTCATTCACTGAAAGCAATGTCCTAGCATTCATTCACTGAAAGCAATGTCCTAGCATTCATTCACTGAAAGCAATGTCCTAGCATTAATTCACTGAAAGCAATGTCCTAGCATTAATTCACTGAAAGACACTGCCTTCATCTTCATAAGCTGCCTCATTTGATACATCTGTTCGCCAAGCGTACGGTGCATGTATATCCGACATAGTTAGCTAAATTCACAATATGTGATAGTTAAAACAGTATTTGCTTCTGATTTGTTGCATCATCATTCTTCTTTGCTCATGTGACTGATTGCTATCATATTCCTTATGCGTTGTGATTCTAGTCAATGGAACACATGGGGAAAGTTGGATAGTCAAAGATATGTTAAGTTTTGTGAAATAATCACGAGCCTTGAGACGGGATAATACCTAACTAGTCCCTAACTATATCCGTGAATAAAATAAAATGTTCCGGGACAGGATGTACTAGCAATATTCCTTGACAAACGCCTTTATATATATATATATATATATATATATATATATATATATATATATATATATATACATACATAGATATACATTCATTCATGAATTTCTACCATGCCTTCCAACGTAGGCAATCATATCTCTCCACAGTTATCTGCTTATTATACAATTAAATATAGTTTCTTATAATTCTGAACCATGCCAGGCTTTCAAGTCAACATTTTATCACGTTGTCTCACACTGTCTGTGTTAGGCTCGATATTTCCAGTTGTTGCGATGTTCTCCAGCCCACCTCTTCTCATGACATGACCCAGGAACTGTGATTGTCGTCTACAAATACACTTAATAGGCTCTATTTTTGAGTTGACCAGTTGTAGAATTATAGCATTGCTCTTTTTAGCTGTCTATGATATTTTCAAAATTCTTCTATAAAACCACATCTTTGTGGCCTCCAGATCTTTTCTTGCAATAGTGTCAATTGCCCATGATTCACTGCCATATAACAGTATGGGCTACATGTACCATTGTAGTATGTTCTCTCTTGCTTATATTAATAATGAATTATCATACAAGATATTCCTCATGTTCTGGAGTGCTACTTTTGCCTGTGCTGTTCGACTTTTTATCTCAATGACGTATTTACCATGTGAAGTAATAATTGTGCCCAGATATTTACATTTTTCTACTTGTACGGTTTTTCTAACTGCCCGGTTGATCTTGATGTTACATTTAGAACGGTTAGATGATTTAGATGTATGCATTACCTCTGTTTTCGTGATGTTGAAGCTGAGAACTTTGTTTGCGCTTCCTTCTACTATATTTATATTCAGTTGTTTTTGTTCCTTTTCACTCTTTGCTTCCAGAAAGGTGTCGTCAAATTATTCACATTATACCCACCAACTGGTATATAATATATATATTATATAGTATATAATATATTATATAATATTATAGTATATTATATACTATAATATATACAATATAATATATATATTATATGTGTGCATGCATGTATGTATAGGTGTGTATATGTATATGTGTGTATGTATATACTATGGGTAGAATACAATATGTTTAGGATGTGACTACTATAGACTAATATTTTCTAGTAAATATTTTCGCCCCTGCTCACAATGATGGAAAAGTCAACCTCTTTGCTTCGACTTCATCTTCTGAGTTCTTTTTCAAGAGCGTGCACATAAGCAGGAAGTTGTCTAAAGAACGGAAGTCATTATGTCATAGGTTATAACTCTTTTGCAGGATCTGCGCCATCTGTCCTGACACATCTGTCTTAAGTATGAATTTCGGATCACTTTTACTCTATCTATTTATATGTATTTATGTTTCCTTCAGTTCCAAATACGGTGTATATGACAGAAACCCGAACTCTTCAGTTAGAGTGATGTGATGCTGGTGTGTGTATTTCGTAGATGTTGTTGAGACCCATAGTAATATCATCGCTTTAATAGTTCATCAGCAACGAGTCTCTCTTGGTCTTACTCTTTTTCTTTTTCCATCAGCTACCCATTGTATTGCTTGTAGTGCCATTACTTTGTTATTGTAGCAGGACAACGACAGTGTTAGAATTTCCAGCAGGATGTAGTCTTGATAATGACCATGCGTTGTATCGCTGTTTTATTTGCGTCAGCGGCCGATACATTCGTCTTAGGTAACACATAATAGACATAAAAACAGACTTAATACACTATAAAAACTATCCAGTCACATCAAATATAGCACTTGAGCAATACCAATAGAATACAACGCATATGTACAGAACAAGTGTAATACATTTTCGGCCATTCATGAGTAAGTGACACACTACGAACTCGCAGCCTAAATTTAATCATTACTATTATCACCATCACCAACTGATATAACTGAAATGGTGACAATAAAGAAACGATTACGTCATCGACGAAACGTTACAATTGATCAACATCAGAAGAAACGATTCACATCGAGACCAACTCCTTGACGTGGAGATGGGGCTTAGTCCAGCCAACAGAGTCTTGAAACTAAGATTGGTCGGGCCAACTCAATATCGAGCAGGGCCACAATCCTGCCCAATCAAGCACAGGTGCAGAAGTTAAAGATACCAGGCCGAGAAGCGCACCAGCAACCATGGTATCATGAAACCTGAATAGTTGATATGCCTACACGACACGATTTAAAAAAAAACACCATGTGAAGTTTCCGTAGGCAGGAGCAGTGACATATTCTGAACATCGACATAATCCACCCCCATCTACTGGATGTCCTTCTATTCTACCTTGTGGAGCCAGGGGGCAGAAGAGGAAAGCAACTGGCTAGCCAGACAACCTCTCCAAATAGTATGCACTGGAATGCAGAGGAAGTTAAATACAAAAACCGAACTAGAAAACAACTTGCACCAGACAGATATTATTATTTACTGCATACAGGAAACCCACCTCAATGAAAATTTAACCTTCAAAATATGAGGGTACCAATGCTTTAGAGTTGACAGTAAAGTTCTGCGGAAAGGCGGCATACTAAAGCTGGTCAAGGATAACATCAACGCCATAGAAAGAAAACACAAGAGAAAGGTGCTGAATACCAGGTGATTCACCTAAAAGACAACTCCCTTGAACTGCACACATTAAACTTATACTGCCCAAATGACATCGAACAAACATGTCCAGTATTAACACCCCGAACAAACACTTCCTGGCAGTTGGAGACTTTAACAGCCACTCCCACAGCTGGAGATATAACAATTTAAACAGAAGGGGAGAAGAGATATAAAATTGGCAAATTGATAATAACCTAATCCTACTGAGCAATCCACATGATCCACCAACTTTCTACTAAAATAGACGGAATACCACTTTAACCAAAGTCTATCTTTTCAAAGAAGCTGGAGAGAAAAAAACTAAAAAATCAAATTATGAACAGAAAGGGAGACAACTATGGAAACTAACAAAGCAAATAAATTATGGCTGCAATACCCATCGACAAAATATTACACTGGAGATTCAGGTAAACTCTACTATGGCAAACATGCAGCAGACAAGCTTGAGAAATCTTACAGAAAAGAAAGCACAATTATCATCAATTCATGTAGACAACGAAACTTCCGTCAAGAAATAAACAATGATAAGAGCAACACAAACTGCCCAGACTTCATGTCCAAAGTATTCACATTAAAATAATTGAATGCATCTATAGGGATATTGAAGGGTAGAAAATCGACAGGACCTGACCAATGAAATGCTTAGGAACCTAGGACACGCAGCAATGTGCAAATTATTTCAGATATAAAACTATAGTTAGGAAACAGGTTATGAACCAAAGTCGTTGAGAGAAGCGTTTATGCGTCATATTATAAAAAAAATGCAAGGTCAAACAGAAGACCGACAGTTATAGACCAATACGTCAAATTAATTGTGACTACAAGACAATGAGAAGGTTGATCAACCGAAGACTAAAGTGGTACCTAGAATCAGATAAGCTATTTGTGTCAGAACAAGCTTGATTTAGAGACTGTAGAAGCACAGACGACACAATAGCATTCCTGTCCCAGATCATAGAAGATGTATTTCAAGAAATAAAAAAAAAACATTTTCACCCTATGGATAGATCTTCACAAAGATTTCGATACGGTCTGGAAAGATGGGCTGATAATAAAGCTGTAAAGAAACGGAATTGGATGCAACATGAGAAAGTTGATTTCTTCCTTCATACACAATAAGAAAGCAAGAGGCACTATGGAAGGATAAAGCTTCAAAAAAGTTCTTCTAAAACATGAAGTTCCCCAAAGCTCAGTTTTGTCGCCAACGATGTCTCTTGTCTTCATAAATTATATAATTTGTGATTGGCCACAAGGTGTAAGAGCTGCAATGTATGCTGATAATTTGGTGATGTGGTGTGTAGAAGAACTTCTAAAGATCGTCAACAAAAGAATACAAAAGGCAGCTGACAACATAATTCAACGCAAATTAGAAACATAAATTCCTGAATTGCAAGCTCCCGCCGAAGACGGATGTGTCGGGCCATTGGCGCAAATAAAACGGCGATACAACGCATTTCCATTCTCTGGACTATATCCTGCTGGAAATCTAAAAGGGCCATTGTCCTACTGCAATAGAGATCCAGCAGGAGTTTGAGAATGAACGCTGAAGAAGAAGAAGAATTGCAAGCTGGTTTTCGAGTAGGAAGAAGAACAAGAGACCACATATTCAACATGAGGGATATAATTGAGAAATGTAGAGAATACAGGTTAGATCTACATATGCGTTTCATAGATTACACCAAGGAATTTGATTGTGTTAAACATCACCAGCTGTGGTCTATCATGGGAGACATGGACTTCCCCAGATATTAATATATCTTATTGAAACACTATATCACGAACAACAAGCAGCAGTAAGAGTGGAGGAGACATATCTAAATGGTTCTCTTTTTAAAGTGTAGTGAGACAGGGGTACACTCTATCTCATTATCTATTTTAACATTAATGCAGAGAATATAATGCGAAATGTAAGAGAAAAACTAGAGGAGCATGAGTTTCATTCAATAAAAAGCGGTGGTTACAAGATTTCAGAAATAAAATATGCAGATGATACAGTACTCCTTGCTACACATCCTGAGGGACTGAAACAGCGTATCACACCAGCAAAGAATTACAGCGAGATGCAAAATATAAATCTAAACGCACAGATATCATAAATTATGACAACAGACAACACTAAGATCAAACCAATAATCAACATTGACAATATAGAACTAGAATGTGTAAACACATTCGAATATCTGGGAGCAAATACAAACAGCTCCGGAGATTGTTCAGTCGAGATTAGAAGAAGACTCGCAATTGCAATACTCAAATTAACAAAGATTAGAACGATAGATGGATAGATGGAGTTCGTTAGTTTCGAGTGGACAATTCAACTAAGAGAAGGCCACGCTAAATTTAAACCACTACTGCATTGTAGGTCAGGCTATTTAGTCAAAGGCTCGTGGAGAACACAAACAATCCCCAGTAGAAAGCCAGGGGAAACTACTACTGTAAATATCCCTATATTACGTTATGTTTCGACGCGACTTCGATAATATGCTAGTTCCAATAAGCAAGTCCATTAAATGCGAGGCAATGAAGATTGCAACCTGGAACATTCGGACACTGACATACTTAGGAAAATTAGATAACATAAATCAGGAAATGAGCAGAATGAATATCAACATACTATATCTGTGTGAGATGAGATGGCTGGGAGCAGGTAGTATAGTATCAAAATATCTTAGAATAATATACTCAGGAGGAGAACAACATAGGAACGGCATGGGAGTAATATTCGACAAGCAGAGTGCGAGATCTGTTATAGGATTCTGGAATATATCAGACATAGTTCTATTAGTAAAACTAAAGGGGCAGCCTATTAATATAACTATCATCCGAGTTTATGCACCAACATCAGAGAGTACAGAAGAGGACATACAACAATTTAACAAGGACTTGGACACATCTATGAAACAAGGATGATACTGGCAGATGTGGATTAGGCACTAGAAGCGAAAGAGATGAGGTCATGGTAGACTGGGCCAGAAATAATAATATGGTTATAGGAAATACATTCTTTTCTTATCACACAAGACGGCTATGGACATGGAAAAGTCCAGATAATAAGACACGCAATCAAATAGATTACATCATAATAAATAAAAGATTCCGAAATTCACTGAAGTCTGTTAAGACACGTCCAAGTGATGATTGCAACAGTGACCATGTTCGGTTGTGGGAAAGATTAATATTAGGTTAAAGAAATTAAAAACTACAAGGGCAGATAACAAACCTAATGTGAATATGCAGACAAAGAATACAGAATTACAAGAATAGTATAACATAACAATTCAAAATAGGTACAATGCGATAGAAAAAATAGAAACTATTGAAGAACAGTGGACGATGTTAAAATAATCATTGCAGCAAACATCTAAAGAGCTCCTGCCACCTAATAAACATCTCAATAAGAAAGACTGGATGGCAGAAGATATTTTAAATATGATGAAAAAAAGAAGTCAGATGAAGAATACAACAAGATGAACAAAGAAATTAAACACAAGTGCACCAAGGCTAAAAAGGATTGGTTAAACGCAAAGTGCAGTGAAATAGAAAAAAAACATTATCATATAAATACAAGTGATACACATTTACAAATAAAGGAATTAACAGGCAGAGGGCAGGCTAACAAGATTGGGTGTCTGAAGTATAAGCAGGGACACATTCTAATAGGAGAAAATGAAGTCATGCACAGATGGGAAGAATATATTAAAGAATTGTACGAAGATAACAGAAGTGATATTAACTTAAATTACAACAATATAGGACCAAGTATTTTAAAAGCAGAAGTAAAGAAGCCATACAACACTTAAAAAACAACAAATCATCGGGTCCAGACAAGATTACAAAAGAAGAACTAGAAGCCCTGGGAGATTATGGTCTTGAAATTATCACCAAAATGTTAAATGGCATCTACAACAGCGGCTATATTCCATCGGATGATTTGCTACAATCAATTGTCATAGCCCTACCAAAGAAACCTGGTGCAGTAGATTTATAAGACCACAGAACAATTAGTGTCAGATGACCACGATTCTACTGCGCATAATAATGCGGCGTGTAAGAGGAAAAATAAAACCAGAGATAACAGACGAACATTGCGGATTCGTAGAAGGAAAAGGCACAAGAAATACCATATATATATAGTAAGAACATTAATGGAGAGGGCCATAAAAGTACAGCAAGACCTTTATCTGTGCTTCATAGATTACAGCAAATAATTTGACAAGGTGAAGCATTCAGAGATTATAAAATTGCTAGAAAGACTTAACGTTGATGGGAAAGATCTAAGAATAGTACGACATATATTTTTGGAAACAAACAGCTGCGATGAGAGTTAACAAAACTATATGTAGATTTGAATAGATATAAATGGGTGTCAGGCAAGGTTGTGTAATGTCACCGGACCTTTTCTCCCTGTATACAGAATACATTATGTCCAGGAAGAAAAGTGGGAGGATACAATATAAATAACTTTAGATATGCTGATGACACAGTACTGATCGCAGGAAGCGAACAAGAACGGCAAGCTCTCTTAGATAAAGTAGTGAAGGAAAGTGAAAACAAAGGCCCCAGTTTAAACAAGAAGAAAAGATAAATATTGGCTGTATCAAATTGGCATACATCACCAAGATGCAACATAATAATTAATAACACAAAATTAGCACAAGTTGAAAAAAATTGAAATATCTTGGCACCCTGTTAACATCAGAAGGTAGATGCTCAAGTGAGATAAAGAGCCGAACAGCACATGCCAAATCATCATTCCACAAAAATGAGAACTTTTTTTGGAATGGCAATCTATCAATGCAGACCCGAATTCGGGTGCTGAGATGTTATATCGAACCGATTCTTTTTTTTATGGATGTGAAGCATGGACTATAAACAAGAAAATTCAAAGTGAATTGGAGGCTATTGAAAAGTTGTACCTGAGAAGAATGATGAAAATACCATGGACAGCCAAGAAAAGTAATGCAGAGGTTCTCATTGATGCTGGCGTAAAAAGATCAATCCTATCAAACATTAGAGGCAGACAGTCAAGATTTCTGGGGCATGTGCTGAGAAGAACACATCTTGAACACTTAATAACCACTGGAAAGATCAAAGGGAGAAGAGATAGAGGTCGAAAAAGAGAAAAGTTACTAGATGGGCTTGTATCGTGGCACGTTAGAAGCTCACCAACTGAGCTTATTGACATCACAAGAGACAGAGAAGGTGGAGAAACATGATCGCCTACGCAAGTCGGCATGTCACTTGATTGATTGAGAATGATATGCCAAAATAGTAATAGTGACACTAGATTAACAATTTTAAGATCATGTGTTTTCTCATTGGCAACATATGGACGCGAGACTTGGATTTTAAACAAGACAATATCCAAAAGAAAAAAAAAATCATTTGAAAAGAAGTGCTACAGAATGATCCTACAAATATCATGGACAAGAGAAAGAAGAACATTGATGTTTTGAAATTAATGAAACTAAACGAAGGTTGGCTTCTAAATACCATCATAAAATGGAAGGTACAGTATTTTGGACACTGAAAGTGACACGATGGCATCGAAAGACTTATTCTAGAAGACAGAGTGCCGGGAAAGAGACGAAGAGAAAGACAAAAAAGACGATGGACCAGCGACATCGAAGAATGTATGCACATGTCTTTGGCCAATGCAGGCCTGCTTGTCCTTAACAGAGTGTCGTTCATATCCACGGCAAAGACAACATTCTGGAAATAATATGCCACATTATATGACATATAGTATATAGCATTACCATAGAAAGCTGTATTACAGAACAATTGGAATGATACGTCATGCCAGAAAGATATCTATCAAAGGAATAATGAAACAAATGGAACAAAACCGGCATATTAATCATTATAGATCATGTTTTAGACACAACTATCGAGAAACCTGCATTCATTTCATTAAAGAAATATACACTGACGCGTCACAATATTTTCATTTGCACAATCAGAAAGACTCGATAATCTAATTAAACGAAACGTTGACCTGTCATATGAAGCATTTCGATGATCGAGTGTATGGCGTATTCGACCACCCCTCCCATCCTTTTAGTAGTTAATAATGTTACTTTTAATACTAGACATTTTCTTAAAAGGCGAATACAATTGTCCCCATGAATTATTTGTCATAGGTAAGATCACGATATATGAGATTTCCCTCGTATGGTGTTTTGTTTGGCGATTGTTTAGGATATCCCTGAGGAATATACCTTAAATCTATGCAGTAAGATCTGGCACTCGGGGTTAGCGTCGAGCCGCAACATAAAGAGTGACGTAGTGCTCACTGAATAGCACAACGTCACTAAGTGTACTATGAATGCAGTCCTCTTTGCCATTTTAATATCACCACAAATGTCATACAATTACGTATGTGGTCACCATAAATATCATGAAATAAGAGATTTCAAGGTTAAAAAAACTGTCATGAAATGTACATATTTGATGGTAACCATATATCATGGAAACACATATTTGAAGGTGACCACATATTTCATGACGAAACATGTTTAAGTGACCACATATGTCATGACAATACATATTTGAAGGTCACCACCACTGCCTTGCATTGTTAGATGCTTGCCATCACACCCCCCTCCCGTTTTTATTACTGAAGACTTATATATGATAGCGTAGAACTCACATAATTGGCGACCATTTTCCCGCCATGTTCATGCACAACTCTGATAGTGTAATTACCTAATTATAATTCTTAATTTAAAAAAAAAAGATACATGAAGTTTATTCCGAATACTGAAATGAGTAAATGTCACTTACTAAACTGACATGATGGCCCGAAGTAGGTATTTGAACATTTTCCACCAACACACTCTCCTTTCGTGTTACAAGTGTTTGGTGGATCGCAAAAGCACTTCATGTCGCACTTGGGTCCCCAATACATCGTCGGATCATCACACGCCCCTGCATCATATATTATATTAAATAATTGATATATGCCAGCAACATGTTTCAGTATTAAATATACAAGTTATATTTATTTTCTTAGTTAGAAGTGACTTATGTCTGTTTTTGTGAGGTACAGTTTACAGAAAGTTGTCTACGCTGTCAATTTTTACGTTTCTCGGTTTCATGTACGCTGGCCAGCCTGTTCTTGTGCTATTTTCAGAATACCTTCGATATACTCTGTCCATCCTAATCTTGGTCTACCACGTTGTGTGTTTTTGTTATTGGTGCATTTCCCTCCATAATTAATCTTGCCAAACCATCGTGTCTTTTTATATACCTAAAATATTTTAGCTTGTATTTGTTATAGTTTTGTGGAGCAAGTCTTCCTATATGTACATTCTTTGTGAAAGTCTGCATTACTTTATCTGTCTGTCAATGATATTCTTTGCACTTTTCTATAGCATTTCATTTATAGTTCGTATATCTTCTTTACCGTTTCGGTTATCGTTGTCAGTGACACCCAAAATATGTTTCTAATCACAAACAAATAACGTTTTCTGTAACTTAGTTTTTCTGTTTGTCTGTTTTTCTTTATTTTTAACTATGCAACTGTGTTTTTCTGTTTCCCCATTGACATATATTTTCATCTGTTGTTTTTATAGTGCCATTGGTAAATTCTGTCTGATTTCTGCTGTGCAATTTTGTGTGTGGCTCTCATGATAAATCTGAAATATTAACTGTGGCAGACATTTTCTAGTTGCTCTTTGTCAATGTATGTTTTAAGATAATTCATGTATGTCGATATATTGTATGCTTTGTCTTCTTTACACTGGGAATTACATGATCTATATTGTTTTCTTCACTATATTGTTTGAGTGCCTTCCTGAGAGTAATAACAACCTGAAGTACATAGCCTGTACGGTCGTGAATTGGTTATGCGTGATGTGAAATAGTACTACACATATACATGAACGCTATAAAACTGTTTTGCTCATTACTAGATCTCAATGGTCATAATTAGCTTTTACCCGATTTGCTATGTTATCCTTAACGCAGAATTATGTCTTTGACGCAGTAATTTTGTCCTTGATGCAGCAATTTTATCCTTAATGCAAACATTTTGCTCATAATGCAGCACAATTTGATCTTGATGTAGCAAATGTTTCCTTAGTGCAGCAATTTTATTTTATGCAGCAATTATGTCCTTGATGTATCAATTTTGTCATTGATGCAGCAATGTTTGAAGGAGAGCTTTTTGCATTTATAACACATCCTCCATAAGACAGTAACTGTCTTGAGCTTAGGGCTACCACATTGGATCATAACATACATAAACATACATCAGTTGTTGTATTATATATAATACACGCATGCTACATTAAACTCAGAATACATTAATATATATTTTATTTCAATAAAGATGTAATTACAATGATCCATGTAAACAAATAATAATTAATATTCACTGACATTTAAGTAACAATTGTCCTTTATGATTGGATAAAAATTCACCACTATTTCATTCATAAAACAAATACAAAATCAAAAAATAAATATTTCTGAGTGACGCAATGCAATTTGAATAACTGTTATCATTATGTGAATGAATTACAAATATAATAGACATGTATACAGGTCCTCAAGAAGAACTACTGTGCATGATCACGATGTTGTTCCTCCTTCGCAAGCAAAATTACCATGGCACAATAAACACTATATAAATGATATGAACAATTATGAAACACACAACATTAGTATTTTGTCAATAGGTAAATCTTTAAACAAGAAAATAAAGTTTTGCTAATAACACAAAACACACATAGGAACACACACAAATCGACGTTTCGACCAAAAATGCCTTTATCAAGAACACAAACACAGTATGACATATCAATCAAAGACGACAAGTATGGATGCCACAACGTGCATTCACATGTCTAGTATGTTGCCGAATTGCGTTTTTCCTGTTTGTGTCATTTTTGACCTCATTTCTATCATATTGGCCAACTTACTAGACATATGAACGCAAGTTGTGGCGTCCATACTTGTCGTCTTTGATTTATATGTGTGTTTATGATTCTTAATAAATGCCTTTTGGTCGAAACGTCGATTTGTGTGTGTATGCTTATGTTTGTTTCGTGTTACTAGCAAACATTTATTCCCTCGTTTGAAGCTTTAACTAACGGATTTCACTTTTGCGCAGTGAGTACATATTTTGTATTTTCTCTATAGCGGTTTAGTTATGTGAGTTCCTAGATGGCCGAGGCGTCCGATTCGTGTCAGGAACGATCTATGTAGTGCTTGCAATAGTGTATTCCCAGCTCTCAATAGTGAAACAGCCCACACGTGGATGGTTTGAATAGGTAAGCCAAAATGTGTATGTGTCAAAATGATATAACATGGACAAGTTCAAGAAGTATATAAGCTACAAAACAATCACGAACATATACCATCACGACTGGATATTCCACAACTCATGCACGTCACTGAAGAATATAAGCCTATTTATACTCTATGCGACAAATCCAATGTGGCATCCGTGACGGTTTATGGCTACTGGTGAATTTGTTAACATGTTATATTATTTATGTATAACAAGAACCGGCGAATTGTATTACTGTGTGCTTTTTTTTACATAAAATTCAGTGAATAATGTTACAATTGTGAGAGTACCCAGTGACCACACCACCCTTCATCTTCTAAACGATTATTCATCTAAAAATATGTCCTTAATTTAGTCCACAAATTGTGTCTTTATATTAAGTATACATTTATATCCTTGTTTTTGTTGATTTTGTTCTCTATGAAAATACGCACGTGCGGCTAACGTTGCCTAAATGTGTAGTTTATGGTGGCGAATACCAGGGTTACCTCCTTCCTTGTAGCCATCTAGTGGTAAGCGAATAAGAATGTTGGCGAATAAGTTGTCAAATTGTCATACCTCACGAATGCGTTGTTACTGTATGTCTTGTATCGATGTGTTATTTGTACTTTATATTAAACGGTCTTCGTGGATAGTGAATAAATTCAGATCAGGCGGACAATGCAACAATGTCATTTTGTGACATACTTCTAGCTATTATGGATGCTAGATGTGCCATCAATGCAGATGGCTAAACAAGGTATGACAGAAGACTCGTGCATTAGTTGGCTCAGACGTATAATGTGCGCTATAGAGAAAGAAGTGATTGTTCTAGGATACTATCGTACCTCACTGTTATCCTTTTGAAGAATGAACATGCATTCATATTCCCCATAACACAACCATGACTATGAGACCGTTGACAGTTATACCAACTGGAAATGAATTCCGGTTATTCAATTGATAGTGACTATGTTGTTCTACAATACGTTTTCACTGCTAAAAGCTGCCTTCGTACTAGGCAATGTATTAGTCATCACACACATCTATAAATCTATAAACATAACATACGATTTAAAATGACGTGTACTAGGTTTACGATTATAATAGACACAACATTTAAAAATAACATAACATTTTAACAATACAGTGTACTGAGTTTAACGTTGTAACAGACACAATACAATGTATGAATTCATAGTATACGCATATTTAGATTCAATTGTACACGAAATATATTGACCAATATCCAAAATAAAATATTCGATATTTAAATAGCATTGGCTTGGATCAAAAGAAATGATATCATTAACAACACGACTTTGGTACAGCCTAGCTATGAGTGGATACAAAACACATAGTATAACCCAAGTACACGGAAGACAATCTTCTACACATGTTTAACATTTGAGATATTACTTCGTATCGCAATCTTAACATTAATTGCATCACACTTATTATATTACCTGTACAATATATTACATTCACACATGAAATACATTGCAATATGTGTTGACATGCATTTACAAAACATGTGTGTGCATTTAGCGAATCAATGTTCATGGAGACACATTGGAAAATCTGGTGGGGAATAATGCGTATCATTATCAGGTAGAATAACCGTGACATGATATATCGATCGGGAATAATGCGTATCATTATTAAGTAGAATATCCAATGAAATGATATATCGGTCAGAAATAATGCGTATCCTTATCAGGTAGAATATCCATGAGATGATATATCGGCCAGAAATAATGTGTATCCTTATCAGGTAGAATATCCATGCCATGATATACCAGTCATCATACTCTTGGAAATGTCGCCTGATATTGAGTCACTCTTTCTGATTCTGTGAGTGGAGTGTTTAGGTGATATTTAATGTTTAGACTCTCAGTTCTTGCTAATTACCTATGTTTTTGTTGACTTGAAATCATTATTAAACTATGTCATTTATATTATGAGACGTTGTTTGATATGTTGAAACTTTTGCAATTTTCTGAATATTTCATCCTTATTTATTTACTCTGCA
>CM067305.1:60193362-60223821 GCA_034231615.1 Meghimatium bilineatum
TTTAGCATGATATGTTTATTTCCACCTGGATTATCACATATCAACATGGCGTGCGTGTGCGCCAGCTGATGATACCTTGCATAAGTTATAACTACCATATTGTTTGCAGCATATATTCTAAAATTATTGCAGAATGTAATAATGCATCCTATTCACCACAATTGGCCTGTCCTTTGTGTTCAGTGGGTTGTGCTAACAATTGTGACACAATTACTGGAAGGTGCAAGTGCATTCCTGGATACACAGGACCGCGCTGTACAGATCGCTTAGGTGAGATACGTAACTAATGTCATAAGAAACTTATGTAGAAGAGCACGCACGCATGCACTCACACACGCACGCACACACGTGCGTGTGTGCGTGCATGTGTGAGTGCGCGCGTGCAATTATAAATATATAATTGTTAGTTATTTAGTTAGATCCTTTGCTAGTCATTTGATCATCGTCAGCTCACTCTGGTCCTCAGATCTCTCCTTTAGTCTATATCCATTAATACAGCGGTTGGCCGTTGTAAGTATCGCATTCTTTCTCGCCCACAAAACCGTTCTTTCTAGTGACACTACATTTCAAACCAAGCTCCGTATTCTAGTCATGGAACAAGAGTCATCATCACGTATATATACATTTGTTGTGCGTTTATCCGTAAGAACTTCACAAACTATGCACTATTCATGCTCCGCAAACATTCTATGTAGCCGCGTATGCGACAAACTATCGACTCTCTCATTACCACGGACTCGCACATGTACCGGCACTTCACCGCATCCAGACACTGTTTCCGAGTGCACCCCTCTTGCACTTTCACAATCATGTTCATAGAGTCACTGAGTATACACGCATGTGTCACCGAATGCCGTCACGCCCATTTCAAGGATTTGATTGCTACTAAAATCTACATTGTCATGCTGCTTGTAGTCTGAGTGAAATCACATCATTCCTCTATAATCGCTTCCTCCACTTATAAGCCTTCAAGGACCAATCACTCCTGATGTGTAGCACAATCGACCTATATGTATATTTAATCATATCAGCTTCGAGCGAGTTCCAGAAATTCAGCGCCAGCACCTCCAACTTCGACTGCAGGGCGTCATTCCCGGTAGTCCATATTCAGTGTTATTATTACTTTGAACGCTGTCATTTGTTTAAACAGCGCCCCACTCCATTCCACACCAAACTGCACCCATTTTGTATAATGTTATCTGCGAGGTCTCATACATGACTGTTCTCTCTTAAGTCGACGGCCTTTCATTTTTAGAATTCCAGGTTTCGTTACCTGTGGTGATATTTAGGCATATTTAGGTGATATTCTGGTAATCCACGAAACCCTAACCGCACATGTTTATTTCTGGCGTAAGGTGATAATAGAAGGAATAAAGTAATAATAAACATACCTAATGTTGAATAATAAATACAATAATAATCCAACACATTTCAATAAATAATATTTACATTATCAACAGGTGTTGTCACTACTCCTCCAAATATGGGTAAATATCAAGCTTATGTGTATGTTTAATTTGGACATTCTGAAAGAGATTGCAGTGTGTTTGTTTCCAATACAAACAAATGATTGTTTAATGTTATGTCCCAAATGTATTATTTATGATTCCCGCACTTGTAGTAAATTATTTGATGTTATTGCAAAATAGACATTTACATATTTTTCTTCGTCAGCATTCATTATGAAACTAGCCCTCGAATTCTTCTACCATGGACGAGTAGATATTTCAGGAAACGTGAAGCTGCACTGTGTCAGCTTGCAACACTATCATTTGAATCGTGAAGCTGCACTGTGTCAGCTTGCAACACTATCATTTGAATCGTGAAGCTGCACTGTGTCAGCTTGCAACACTATCATTTGAATGATGTGTTGTTTTATATCTATACTAGTAGACATTTGAGTCAACATGAGACATCCTCAAGGAAATAATCATTAAATGTAATGTGTTTCTAATCATGAAACTTGGAACTATAAAGCCTGCTGACTAATTCATTATCAATAGATGTAAGAAAACCCATACTAGAATATCGTAGTGAAGAGTTGGCAATTTACAATATTGCAAGAACACATCTGGAGGTCACAGAGATGTGATGTTATAGAATAATTTTGACAGTATCACGGACAGCTAAAACAGTGATACTATAAATCTTCAACTGGTCAACTGAAACAGAGAACATATTAACTGTATTATAGGACGAAAATCAAAGTTACTGGGTCATATCGTGAGATGTGGTGGGCTGGAGAACATCGCAGCAACTGGACAGATCGAGGGTAAGAGAGACAGAGGAGGAAAATTAAAAAAATGATTAATGTCTTGAAAGCCTGATAACTAACAGAGAACTGTGGAGAGACGTGATAGCCTCCGCCGGAAGGCATGATAAAAATTAATTATTTAATTGACTTATAGGAAATCAAGGCTTGCAAAGTGACTCACATCACTGTTCACTCGATTTTCATTGGCGGTTACACAAAACATAACCATACTAACCAATGAAAAGCACAGGAATAGTTAACCTCGTCATTATAAATGATGAATTTCCCAGTATCAATTAGTTCATGTATTGTATCATGTCATAGGCTAGTCTTTCTATGTCGATATATGTAAGTCATTCAGTCAATTGGACTGTTTGCTCAAAGTCACCAAAAAGGAAAACCTACAAATAGTTGCATGTTTGAATGTTATTCGATGTATGTATACAATTGTGAAAAGTACACATTCTAAGTACACATTATAGGTACATATGCTAAGTACACATGTGTGGTACACATTCTAAGTTCACGTTTTAGGTACACATTCTAAGTACACACTCTAGATACACATTATGTACACATTATGAGTACACATTTTAGACACACATTCTAAGTACGCATCCTAAGTACGCATTGGATGTATGCAGACAATTGTTAAAGTACATTCTAATTACACATTCTAAGTAAACATTCTAGGTACACATTTAAAGTACAAATTCTAGATATACATACCAACTCCATCTGAGTATGGAACTTTCGTTCATAGCAGCTCATAACATTAATGAGTTGTCGGTGAAATAAAGCTCTGAATGAATTGCACCATTACAAGCATGAAGGAAGAGCTTACTCGCTGGCACATTTCGTGATATCGAAATAAAAATATCACACAAACTAATTAAATGCATTAAATAGGCCAGTTGTCACTCTGATATATCAATAATATAAACTGACAGTATAAAATGTGTGATATGATAAGCCGTGCATGTGCAGCTGTGGACTTAGTTCAGCGACTGTGGTTCATATCTTTTACTCATGTCATCCACTATGTAGAAAAGAGATGGACATATGTCCTTCTGAAACGACTAGACTTCCAAATCATAGCGGAGGGGGGTGGGGTCAGGGAGTTTCTGCGTGACAGTTCTAGACACCAATCTACTGTTCGCTCGTCCTCCTGTAGTCTGATCTGCAATGATTGCACCAGAACGCCCTACTTCCCTCCTACCTACCTACTCCCCATACCTATTCACTATACCAGCACTATTAAGGACTGGTTCAATTACTAGTTAAGTCATAGTCTTGAGACAGTATGTTTGTTGTGAGCCATTGAGTGAGCGAAAAGTTTGTTGTTTGAGCGAAACGCGGAAAATTGAGTTTCTTGCACACGGTTAGGTTTTCGGACAGTTCAGTTTTAGCCAGTTGGAGTTCAGTTTTATTAACGGACAGTTTTTGTTTTGGTCAGTTTAGATATAGGCAGTCAAGTTGTAGTCTGTGTGACTGGGACAGAATGAATTTATTGTCAGTGATTGGAATTTAAAGTTGGAGTTCAGTTTTAGATTTGGTCAGTTGGAGATATGGAGCTTCAGAGTTGGCAGTCAGTTTTAGTTTTGAGAAGTTAAGTGTGAGTCAGAGCTAGGAAGGCAGAGCATGATATTGTCACCGGCATGATACTGTAGTCTGTGTGACTGTGACTGAAAGTAACTATTGTCAACGATTGGGGTTTAATATGTTTGAGTTTACTCATTGTTCAAGGTTTACACTGAATGAATATTTATTGTCCACTATTGGAGTTTAATACGTTGCAGTTTACTCATTGTTAATGTTTTACACTGTTAATTTTATTTCAACGATTGGAGTTTACTTATTGTTCAAGGATTACACTGAATGAATTTATTGTCAACGATTGGAGTTTAATACGCTGGAGTTTACTCATTGTTCAAGGTTTACCTTTCCGTTATTCTCCATAGTCATACATAAACTATCTGTACCTTGACATTGCCATCATTGATTCCTCCTCGGCATACATGATCATCTGTAATGAATTTAAGTTAAATATAGAGAGACCAGGAATTGATTATCTCGAGCCGATCGCCCTCCAACAGTCATGGGCTGATGTTGCATTCGCAAATTGCGCAAATATGTTTGAAATGGCTATATTCCATTATATGGAATAGTTAAAACCATTCTTGGCGTCTTTACCATAGCTAAGTTGGTGCTAGAAAAGGTATTGTCGTATTGGTAAAGGTCACAATCCATGAATATAGGCTTATCTCTTATCGGTCCGGCATACACGCTACATTTCAAGTATATAAAACCTAATTTCTGAAAATATAAGTGATTAGTCGTGTATAACACGTTATAGACAAGATTTTGTGCGCGCATTGGACTTGCTAGTCATTTAAAAACGCACTATTAACTTTATTATTTTATTATTTATTGTTATTATTGTTATGGTTGAGTTTTTGGGCATCGTCGATCACGACGGACGAACATCATCATCATAGAAAACACAATGACAACCCACTAACGATGAGTACATATAGAGTAGAGTGACAAAGCAATAACGATGCGTGAAATGACAGAAGAGTGACAGCCCACTAACGATGCGTGTAAAGACAGCAGAGTGACAACCCTCTAACAATACGTATAAAGACAGCAGAGTGACATCCCACTAACCATACGTGTAGCGACAGAAGAGTGACAGCCGACTAACGATGTATTTATAGACAGCAGAGTGAAATCCCACTAACGATGCATTAAAGACAGCAGAGTGACAACCCACTAACGATGCGTTTAGAGACAGAAGAGTGACAGCCCTATAACGATGCATTTATAGACAGCAGAGTGACAGCCCACTAACGATGCATTTAAAGAGAACAGAGTGACAGCCCCCTAACGATGCATTTAAAGACAACAGAGTGACAGCCTACTAACGATGCATTTAAAGACAGCAGAGTGACAGCCCACTAACCATGCGTGTAGAGACAGCAGAGTGACAGCCCACTAACGATGCATTTAATGACAGCAGACTGACAGCCCACTAACGATGCAATTAAAGACATCAGAGTGACAGCCCACTAACGATGCATTTAAAGACAGCAGAGTGACAGCCAACTAATGATGCATTTAAAGACAACACAGTGACATCCCCCTAACGATGCATTTAAAGACGTCAGACTGACAGACTACTAATGATACATTTAAAGGCAGCAGAGTGACAGCCCACTAACCATGCGTGTAGAGACAGCAGAGTGACAGCCCACTAACCATGCGTGTAGACGTCTGAGAAATATATTGTCTTACTTGCGCCATATCGCCCTCTTAATGACTGAGATTATGACTAGCATGATTCGTTTCTGCGGATTACTTGTCATGTCCTCGAAGCTGGACATTTTTGTGTGCCAGAGACATGACAACATTTAACATGATTTTCCGACCACCATGACGGCATAGGTAAAAATGAATGTTCGTTTGTTTTGTTTGTTAAATGGGGGATTAAGCCTCTTAGCCGAGGCACGATTCTTTCAACCTAAGACAGAAGTCTATTTTGGTTATATCAGGCCGTATTAGCTTTTATCTAAATGTGACCTAATGGTCTGGGTGTTTGGAAAGCCGTGCGTGCTATTGCTATGTATTATCTAATTATCTATATTGCTAGGTGGGGTTGATGTTTGTTTGTGGCCAAGATGCCTTTTATCTAAGTGTGACCTATGGTCTGGGCGAATTGAGAACCGTGCGCGCTATTATTGCAAAAGAATGTTATGTTGCTAGTTGTATTAAACTGTTTATTTCCGGTGGTATTGCTTTTTTATTTATGAGTGACACTAATGCCTGGGGGAGTTTGAAAACCGTGCGTGCGATTATACCAAAAATTGTCCATATTGCCAGTCGTATCCTGTGGTGAGCGTTCCTCGGTTGTTATTTGTTGAAATCTATGGAGAGAGACCTGTAGAAAGACTGATGACATACAATGATTTATTGTTTTTGACTTGCTTAGATTTTTAAATTAGGGCTTTAGTCCTGGTTATAAATTGTGTAATTAGTTTTAGCCTATCTGGTGGTACATCATGGCCCAGAACCTTTTCTAATTTATATGGTATTTTATTGTTTAGGTAGTAATCTTTTAGGTCTTGCCTGTGATAGTTGTATTTATGACAATGGAGTAGGAAATGATCTATTGTATTTTCCTCTTCACAGTCTTCACATATTGGTTCAAGTATATAATGTAATGATTTTCCCAGTCTAAGTCGTAGTAGTTTCCTATTGGCAGGGATTTTCAGCTCTTCCTTTATTTTAGTGGTCCTAGTGGGTCCTTTTAGCATTGCATGTGCATGTCTTCCGTTTGCACTGTTGTCCCATTTTTCTGTCCATTCCTTAAGTATTGTGTCCTTTATTATGCTTCTGGTTTCCGATCTGCCAAGTCCTACCTGGATTTCTGTTCCTTGTGTTCGTCCTTTCTTGGCTTCCTTGTCCGCTGCTTCATTTCCTTGTATTCCGACATGGGCTGGAATCCACATTACATTAACCCTCGTACCAACGTGAACTAGGTTTGTTGTTATGCGTAGTATATCTTCTACCATATCTGGCCTTTGGCTGTCATGTTTATTTTGAATAGCCTGGACTGATGATAATGAGTCAGTCAGGATTGTTAATTTTTTAGGTGGGTTATCATTTATTATTTCTAGTGCTTTTAGAATTGCAACTAGTTCAGCTGTGAATATTGATGTATGTTCTGATAATTTAAAGCTCTTATTGATGTTCCTGTCATGTATTAGTATTCCTGCACCAGTTGGGCCTTCCTCTCCTTTGGACCCATCTGTGAATACTTTTAGACTATTTATTGTTCTATCATTTATGTGGTTTATTGCTCTATTTTTCTGCATGCATTTCTCTATTTTGGTGTTATTTTCCTATATAAGATAAGGAAATGTCAGTTTCTGGTGATATTAATTCCCAAGGGGGTATTATTGCTTTATATTGGTTTTGATTACATATTAAATGTTTAAGCTCTGGTATTTGGTCACGCTCTGCATTTGAGTAAGGTTGCGGGAGCATCTATAGTGAACACGACTTTAGATTGTGTGAACGTTTAAAGTGAACACCACTTTAGACGGAGTGAGTTTGATATTAACGTTCACTCCGTTTCGCAGGAACTATCATGGACGATATTTTATATATTATCTAAACGCCGTATTGCCATTTTGAGCGAAAAAGTCTGGAATAGATCTATCCATAAAATCGAGTTTTTGATAGGTCCCAGACAGAGTTCGACGTATTTGAATACTATTATTGGCAACAGAATATCCCAAATGTAATTACTAGGCACATTACTCAATATATATATATATATATATATATATATATATATATATATATATATATAATATATATATATATATATATAGATATATATATATATATATATATATATAATATATATATATATATATATATATATATATTGTTATTGCTTTCAGTAATAAATCCTTATTTCGAATAACATACAAAGAAAACATATGTATTTTCAAAGTCATTTTTATCCAATTATTTACTTGGTACCAAGTAAATACTTGGTACGTGTAGTAAATGATGCCCAGGAGTAAACACATATTATGCGACTTTCATTGTTCATATATTAAAGAATGTATCAATAGTATCAATTTCGTAAGATATAGAGTGTATATTCAGTACCAATTTCGTATATTATAAACTGTATCTTTAGTATCAATGTCGTATATTATGAAATGTATCTTTAGTATCGATGTCTTCTATTATAGAATGTATCTTTAGTATCAAGTTCATGTAGTATATATTATATCTTTAGTATCAATTGGGTATATTATGTATTGCATAGTTAGTACCAGGTTGGTATACTTTATAATATATCTTTATTAGCAACTGTGTATATTATAGAGTGCATGTTTAGTATCAAGTTCGTATTTATACAATGCATCTTTAGTATCAAGTTCATATATTATGCAAAGTATCTTTAGTATTACGTTCATATATGATACAATACACATTCAGTATCAAGTTCATATATGATACAATGTACCATTAGTATCAAGTTCATATATTATGCATTTGTAACCGTTACACTCCTACGTACAAACCATAGGGGTCCATTTTTATTACAATATGAGAAAAATAGAGAAAAGTTAATGTATATGACGACAAAATAGTGGGGAAAGGGAATTGACTGGAGAGTAAGTCAGACAACACTGGACAAAGTTATATAACAAAATATTGACTTGATGGGACAGTCAGAAATGAGTGAATGCACTAAGAGTAGATTCTAGAAATAAGGGAAGGAATAATTAAGTGGACAAGAGTGATTTTCTCTTGATGACGAGGGCCATATTTTCTCGATTTCAGACATGCAAAAATTGTCAACAAACTGAATATGTGTAAAGATTAGACATTTTTTAGGTAAAAGATAGCGTTGAAAACCAATATGATAGTGATTAATACTCAGTGAAAAATAGAAAATAGTTCTTGCACCAGGAAATCGTGATAATTCATATTCGGGACGGAATTCTGATGAATTTTATGGAATATGAGCAGACTGAACAAAGGTCAGTTGGCTCGTAGGTTTCCTTGCTGTAACATCTAGGCGAGGAACGACTTTAAGAACAAGTACTGCCACAACTCTTGAATGTCTCGGACGTTGGAAAAACTCTTCGAATGAGCCCAGAGCAGAATTACGGTTGTTGGTACCAAGTATTTACTACAAGAACCTTCAGTTGATAAACAGTTATATTTGCCAACCGTATAGCTGTTAATGACAGGTCTATTTGATTTGTAAATACCAAAGATAGTTAGTGTGAATAGGAGGCATTCGTATAATTTATGCAAGTAGGCCATCAACCATAAGAAGGATGACAGTTAAGAGTGCAATATAGTGCGGAACCTAATAGCTGAGTGGCCTTTGTTTAAAGTAGAGAATACTAATAGGAAAGGATGAGAAATGTGAGAAGACTAAACTTGATATGTTGTAAAACTCAAAATAGGAGTATTCAGCTTGCGTATTTTTAGACCTATGATGTTCGTAATAGGCTGTTATAGTCTTTGAACAGATATGTTTCCATAGTAGAGGCTCAAGTAAAATCATTTAAAAAATGATTAATTAGTGAAACTTGAATTTAAAGAACAACTGACATTATGATTTTGTAGTCTGATATGATTGACAAGGCAGGAAGTTTTGAAAAGATGAGTGATAACTCTCAAATAATAATGTGTAAAGAAATATAGATAATTTTAAGGACTTTGTTGTGACTTTGAAGGAAATATTTTCAAGGTGTCCACTCAGGTTGATTATGAAAGATAAGAACACTTCTTTGTGTAGAGGTTGTTGGACAATATAGCCTATTATATAGTGCGAGGCCTGTGTTTGGCCGCAGCATGTAATGGCTGTCAGCACGAATTGAGCAACGAAGTTTAGAGATAATAATGATACATTCCGACATGAAAGAACTTAAGAACAATTAACTACAACTAGTAATGGAACCTTTGGAACAGATAATAAGGTTGAGATTCTCAGACTTTTGACGTACAATCTCATAGGAATTAGTAAGACAAATACCTCAAGACGGAGAAGTCTATAAAATTACTGACAGAATTGAATTAACAGTTGATAGAATTAATTTAGAACTTGGTAGAATGTATAAATAAGTTAGCAGTGTTCTGAAAGTATTGTTGCACACCTTATAACGAAGAATCGTGGATAATTGACTAAAAATAGGGAGCAGTTATTAATACAGATAACTAGGAATCTACCTGTAACAGATACAGGAACAGTTGATTGACATAACCATATGACCTTTAACAGAATAGGAAGGACAATGACATAATTTTACATTAGCAAAATATAAAAAAAGAGGATCATTGTCAAGAACCCATTCGACTTTATGTATTAGATAGCCAATTAGATAGTTGAGTTGTTGTGTGTTAATTAATAGGAAAGTGACGGAAAACCAACGCCTGTCAAAGAATGGCAATGAGATAACAGTAGTATAAAGCGCGGTTTACAAGAAGCTTTTTCCTGGCATCAATAACAAAGAAGAAAAAACCTGACATCAAAGACAAAGAAGGATTAATTCCAAGGAAAACAAGGCTTGACTGACTTTTTCTGGGGGTTTTCTGGCGTTTTTATTAAAAAAAACTGTGATTTTTTTTTTTAAATGTTAATTTTATGGTTAATTGTGTTTATTTTCTAGTGTTATCTTAGTATATGTAGTCTTTCAATCACAATGGGCTTATGTTCGTGCTTGAAAGCGGTGTGTCGTTACATGTTGTTACATGTGATAGAGCTCCTTGGTAATTATATATTTCGTGAACATACATACTTGTCACATATATACAGACGAACATAGATAAAACATGAAACTTGGAAGTTGTGTTGATTATGTTTTTATTCAGTCTTAAATAAAACATGTCACATAATTAGCATAAAATTGTGCTTGTGGATGTTTATTAGTTGCATCGTCATGGTTAAATAGATAAAAAGAGTTATACATAATAATTGTGTAGGTCATTTCTTACATAATTTACATAAAAGTAGGTTTGTTTTCACTTTTTTGTAGTTTTCACATAGTCATATCACATAAATATACATAGTTATCATGTAAATTGTGTTTATGTATGTTTTATTATTAGCCTACATTCATATATACATGAAATAACACTCATTGGTAGCCAATTAGTTCAAGGAAATACATGATGTTTACACATATGCATACAAACATAGATAAAATATGCCGATTTTGTGTCGTTTAAATCATATTTTGGTCTTTTGCCGGGGTCCATAGCATAAAACTATGTTTTATTAATAACAGAGTGGTGGTGTAAAATAGATAAAAAGGAATACAGCTAGCGTCTAAGCGTCATGTAATTCCATGTCTGTTATTATATACATGAAATATGCATGGATCAGTGGTTGTCTTAGAACTAGGTAATTTTTATATGTCCAGGGGTATAGTAGAAATATCATCGGTCTGTACCTGTCTCTTTATATATAAATAGGACAGAGCGGCTCTATGTTGTTCGTATGTGTAAATCGCTGACTTGTGAACTTTGAAACCTACATTTTTTTTTACCACTGTGGGCCCTTTTCGTCTTTAGAACATCTGAACATATGTTTCTGTCAAATGTGTTATTTTGATGACTCAAGCCTTTGGTAGATTTTTTATTATAGTCACCAAAGCAAAAATAAGTTTTACTACAAAGAGCCAAAATGCTTTTTCCCGGAATATTCGAGTTTGAATAATCCTGGACATCTCTTATCAAATACTCTGGCTTCGATGCAGTGTGGACAATCTTTCGGCGGATTGAGGAAAAGTTATGTGTGCATCTGGCAGCATTCTTGAGGAAACCACTGGTCATAAACCCTGAGAAATTCAGCTTTCATGTCTGGTTTAATGACATCATTGAGCTCGGGTGCTGATAATGCTAAATATAATGAATCTGTGTCGGTCTCTGTTAATTCAAAGTCAGCCCTATCGAGAAATCTTCTAGGAAATCGTAGTAAAATTCCAACATACTCATCTTGGCGTATTGGTAGACGAAAAACCCTATCTGTAATGGGAGATCCCAATTAATTATATTTTTACACATCTCTACTTCAAAAATGTCGTCTGTTATCGCTGTCATGATTTTAAATCGTGAGGAATTTATTAATTTGTTGTTTCGTCACCTCTAACATAGGATACATCTGCGTTTTTGACCTTATTAGTCAAAGTTTTCTCATATGCCGAATTGCCTATAACTTCATAGTGTCACTTGTGATTGACTCGCCTGGTGAAAGGTCACCATTACGTCTAGCTGCCGTGACAGTATCACCAAACTGTTTGAAACAAGCCACAGGTTGATACTCAATCACTTGATAAATTTCGGTTACCTCCAATCCATGCTCCAGATACAATTTTAACAATGGTGTAGCTAGTAGAATGTTTGTACTAATATAACTACCGATCAATGTGCGTCTAGGCGTCGTCACGAGCGTGTGCTCTTCTGCATATTTCTGCATCAGAGGGCCAATATCTTCTCTAGTAACATTTATATTTTTGAATATAGGCGTCATTTCATCAAAGTGAGCCTTTAGGTGGTTTGGTACGTGGATATCACACTCGACTAGTCCAAATAAGGTCTCGTCAGTGACAGAAGACTGAATATGCTGAACCGATAACGGGTATTTTCTTTGTGTGTAAGATGGTTTGTGGTGAGGGAAGGTGTCGCTCAGAAACTGGGTAATCGCTAGGTAAAATCGTTTTAGTTTCTGCCATGTGCATTCCCACATCACCACCAAATTTACCTGTCACTCTTTCGTTAGGTAGTCGCATATTTCAGTATTTTTCTCATACAAGTCGGTTAAGGGTTCTTATTGACTGGGTTTATATAATGACCTCTGGTTATTGGGCAGTCTAGATGTCCGTGGAACAGACAACCATGAAACTGATAAGCTTTTCGAGTTTCACTGTCCCAAACAACGACTCTAATATGTCTACGACCCGAAACCATTTCTTTTCCGTTGAACTGGGTACTCAGGTGCACTTTGTTTGTGTGCGCCACCCAAGTCAACCACGCCCGACACTGAATAGAGTATTTATTGAGTTTGTGGTGCTTGTACCCGTCCTCTTTAAATCTTCTTACTGGAAAATCCGTGGGCATTTTCTGCATCAATGTCCATAAATATAACGCGTTGGCGTCGTAACCCGTGATGGTCTGTACACCCTTACCTTTCCCAATACGCGTATGACCTTCTTCGTGGTGTCTATGAAAAATTATCGAAGAGCAGCCGACAATATTGTCTCTAATCAGCTTATGCAAATCCTTCTCGCGTTTGGAGCATAAGGAAAAGTTGATATTCGGCGGAAGGGTGCTGAATAGATATTTTAAGGTGACCCATGGGACTGATATGACATCTTTAAACATGTTTACATTGAGGTTGGCATAGAACGAGACCTGTTTCTCTATGGCCTCTAACATAGGTCTGACATATCTAATGTTGTACCAGGTCAGGAAATCGCGTAAAGTTTTCATTTTATGTTCTCTCCAAATCGTCCGACGGTAATCATACTCCTCAGTTGAAATATTACAATTTTTCAGTTTCGAGTGATAGGCAGCGTGTGGTGGTAAACAATTATCCTGTAACTTTGCAGGATCTGTTCCTCAATCCGCCGAAAGATTGTCCACACTGCATCGAAGCCAGAGTCTTTGATAAGAGATGCCCATTATTATTCAAACTCGAATATTCCGGAAAAAAGCATTATGGCTCTTTGTAGTAAAACTTATTTTTGCTTTGGTGACTATAATAAAAAATCTACCAAATGCATGAGTCATCAAAATAACACATTTGACAGAAACATATTTTCAGATGTTCTAAAGACGAAAAGAGCCCACGGTGGTAAAAAAATGTAGGTTTCAAAGTTCACAAGTTAGCGATTTACACATACGAACAACATAGAGTCGCTCTGTCCTATTTATATATAAAGAGACAGGTACAGACCGATGATATTTCTACTATACCCCTGGACATATAAAAACTACCTAGTTCTAAGACAACCACTGATCCATGCATATTTCATGTATATAATAACAGACAGGGAATTACATGACGCTTAGACGCTAGCTGTATTCCTTTTTATATATTTTACACCACCACTCTGTTATTAATAAAACATAGTTTTATGATATGGACCCCGGCAAAAGACCAAAATATGATTTAAACGACACAAAATCGGCATATTTTATCTATGTTTGTATGCATATGTGTAAACATCATGTATTTCCTTGAACTAATTGGCTACCAGTGAGTGTTATTTCATGTATATATGAAAGTAGGCTAATAATAAAACATACATAAACACAATTTACATGTTAACAATGTATATTTATGTGATATGACTATGTGAAAACTACAAAAAAGTGAAAACAAACCTACTTTTATGTAAATTATGTAATAACTGACCTACTTGAATATTATGTATTACCCTTTTTATCTATTTAACCATGTCGATGCTACTAATAAACATCCACAAGCACAATTTTATGCTAATTATGTGACATATTTTATTTAAGACATAGAAAAAATGAATAAAAACCTATTCAACACAACTTCCAAGTTTCATGTTTTATCTATGTTCGTCTGTATATATGTGACAAGTATGTATGTCCACGAAATATATAATTACCAAGGAGCTCTATCACATGTAACAACATGTAACGACACACCGCTTTCAAGCACGAACATAAGCCCATTGTGATTGAAAGACTACATATACTAAGATAACACTAGAAAATAAACACAATTAACCATAAAATTAATATTTAAAAAAAAAAAAATTACAGTATTTTTTCTAATAAATACCGCCGTAAAACCCCCATAAAAAGTCAGTCAAGCCTTGTGTTCCTTGAAATTATTCCTTCTTTGTCTTTGATGCCAGGTTTTTCCTTCTTTGTTATTGATGCCAAGAAAAAGCTTCTCGTAAACCGCGCTATATACTACTGATAACTATGTAAGTACCATTTGATTCATGCATTCCATTGATTCTGTTTATCTATATTTTTATAAATACTGCTCTGAAACACCACTAATAAGAAATATCAATAAACAAAGTAGACCTGTAATAACAGGGCATTTATGAGATTTCTTGTGTGAAATTGTAACATGACACAAATACGGACATCACCTAAACGTGAACAACTTTTGAAATAAATTATCAATTCCTTTTATTTTTCAGATTAATCAAGAAACATTGATGTTTTAAGAGTCTACCAAATTCTACCTTTTAGATTACATGGACTACTGAGGAACAGGCATTTATAGTTGAGGCATATTTGTGGTTGAAGTCTATCCACGCAGCTGGATTGTAATTAAAAGGAGGGTTCAGATGTCGAGAATTTCCTGTCCACTCAATGATCTACAGATAAGTCAACAATTTCAGAACCCATGGGACTGTGCATAACCTCAATTGTAAAGCCACTAACAGACAATCACACTCTGGACGACGGAAATCATCAAGGACACCATACACTATTACTGCAGTCAGAGACTCTGTTGTCCGCAGCCCAAGAAAGTCTGTGCGAGAGCGAAGTTAGGAGCTTGGAATCAATCGGGAGTCCGTGCGGAGAATTTTGAACGCAGATCCCCATCTGTATCCTTACAGGATACATCCTTACAGGATACATCCTTACAGGATATATCCTTACAGGATAAAGATTAAACACAATCTTACACCTGACGACATCAGGAAGCGAGTGAGCATGTGTCAGTGGTTTTGACGGGGAGCTCTTTTGGAGCACATTTTGGAGAGCCAGTGAAAAGAGTCTTTGATGTACATACTTGAAACTTTGGAGATGCCTGCTACACAGGCTTGAACTAATGTAGTTAAAGTTTTGTGTCGATCTAAATAAAATGTTGGAAGTTATTCGTTTTTTGTGTGATGACAGTTTTTTGTGTGTCACACTTTAGAAAGTAGCATTGAATGTTTACATCCTATACGAATTAATCCCACAAAGATGAGCTGCATAAAGTTAAAGAAAAGAAGCGAAGTTCTGGGATATTGATGTTATTATTGATGATAATAGAAGTTATATTGACCACTATGAGAATATAATATCACGGGCCAGATAATTATAAAGGAATGAAGTCCTGTAGCATTATATTATGTATTTGAAGAAACTCATTGAAGTCCTATCCAGAAGTCGGTCTTCCCCTTGCCTGTGTGTATTGAAGGGTTATGATAGTTGAGTTTGAGTGTGAGAGTGAGATATGTTCACGTCACATGAGCGTAATCACAAGTGGTGATGTACATATATAAAGTTAATAATAATAATAATAATAATAATAATAATAATGACATTAGGTCAAGCAAATTAAATGACATAAAGAAATAAATTGGTTGAGGGTTCTCAAAAATATTTAGGGGTGCAAGAATATATATATATAGAAGCAAAAGTCTTCTCCCCATGGAAAAAAGTACTTTCTCTCAATCCGTCGCACATTGTATCTTTATTATCAATTGTGTTTATTATGGAATGTGTATTATTAGCAAGTGTATTCATTCATTCATTTTCCTTTTGCACTGAAGTTAGACCTCTCCAATTATGTCTGTTCAAAGTTATTATGTGCAGTTCTTGAATAGTATGAATTTTGTTTGAGTAATGGTGACATGGGGCAGTCTTGTTTAAAACCAGTAATCACAGGGAACCATTCTGAATTCCCTTTTTCTTTTATAACACAACATTTTGAGTTGGTATAGAATGATTTTATCACATTTATATATTTGTTTTAGAATCCGTATATTTTTAAAATTTCCCAAAGGGATGGTCGATGGATGCTGTCGAAGGCTTTTTGAAAATCAACGAAGTTTATTATGAGATTAGATATAAATTCTAAACATTCTTCCATTACTGTTCTAAGAGTGAATATATAGTCTAGGCAGGAATGACCTGCTCTAAAGCCTTACTGATCTTCTCTAAGTCTTTTGTCTAAGGATGACTTTAAGTGTATTAAGTTTATTCATCAAGTGTATTATAGCATGTATAGTAGCATGTATAAATTCAATTAGTGTAATGCATTTATTTCTCTGTTCGTATTTCTAGATGACTGTCCGCCAGGAGTTATTGAACTAAATTGTTATTTCGAGTGTGAATTGGGATGTCATCACAAATGTTACATTAAAGGTGAACTCTGTGGATGCGGTGTTGACTTCGTGGGACTTCTTTGTTCAGGTATTTTTAAAACATGTCCACCCTTATTGTTTTACGAAATTAAAATATGCTATCTAATATAATTATTTATATTAATTTTTCCTGTCTTGTAATTGGCCGATTTATAGTTCTATAAATATGGACGAAGACGGTATGTCTTTCTTTTTGCGGTCTCTTTTCGTGAGTTCTCTATAGATGAACTTTTTGTATGATTCATATATGTTTATTTTACATGTCCTATTTTATTTTTGTGATACATATTTCCTACACATCTCTTAATGTTACGACAGGATGCAAATGTAACTATACCATTCCTATAATGATGCTTTTTTAGTGTGTTACATGTTACTGTTATTCCGTCATTCGGCTTAGGTAGCACATTAATAACATTATAATGACATTTTGATGTCGAGTTATGACATCTATTGTCGATGGAGAACGCATGTTCAAGTGGAACAAATTGTTTCGGAAAATGTAGAACTGCACTTTTGTATTGCCTTCGTTCTCAAACTCCTACCGGATATCTCTTGAAGCATAATGTTCCTAAACATTTCAATAAGGATGTAGTTAAGAGGACGACTGTGGTTGTGTCGCCATAGTATTTTTGGATATTGTACAACACAACTGATTTCGGTGGTAACTAAATTCAAAATTGTTGTTATTGAATAGAGTCAGAGGCAGCGTAATGCCGTTCCAGTACAGCGTACAGTCATTGCTAAGGATATACGACACATCGCATACTCGTGTAATGTTCCTTAATAGCGGACACACATATCATGTCAAGATCATAACAGCTGAAAAATTATACAAATAAATTTGCAAGTACCAAGAACACGTGCATACATATACAGGTTGTTGATATCATGAATACATCAGACACATAGCATTAGTTGTACAATTATCATGAACATATCAAAATATATTCCAGTAACTTTGCAAATATAATGAACACATTGAGTCATATACAATAAATTTGCAAGTATCATGAAGATATCTCAAAATATTCCAGTAACCTTGCTAGTATTATGATCGAAACGAAATGTATGCCAATAATCATGCACATTAAATGAACACATCAACGCATATACCAGAAAATGTACTAATTTAATTAATGTATTCACACGTGCATCAATAATTTCCATGGTAGCATACACTCAATCAAACAAATACAAGTAAGTGTACATGTATCATGATCATTACAACAAAAATATATTCCAGTGAGTGTCCACGTATCATGAGCGCATTCACACATGTACCAATAACTGTGCAAGGATCACACACTCTATAAATCATCATCAAATATTTATAGTCGATCATTCAACTCACAACAACTTTTAGATAAACATGGTATATACCCGGTTATTCCCCATGTTAGAAACACGTGACATATATCCGTTATTCCCCCATATTAGATACACGTGATAGATACCCGTTATTTCCCCCTGTTAGAGAAACATGACAGATATCCATTGTTTTCCTCTATTAGACACGCGTGATAGATAACCGTTATTTCCCTATGTTAGACACACGTAATAGATACCCGTTATTTCCCAATGTTAGATGCACGTGATAGATACGTGTTATTTCCGCTTTTAGATACACGTGCTAGAAACCCGTTATTTCCCCGTTAGAGAAACAAGACATATACCCATTATGTCCCCCTGTTAGACACGCGTGATAGATAACCATTATTTCCCCGTATTAGATACACGGGATACATACCCATTATGTCCCCCTGTTAGACACACGTGATAGAAAACCATTATGCCCACGTGTTATATACATGTGATTATTATTCGCTAGTGTTAGGTCCCAGTGGTATATCCCAGTGCTAGTCATCAGAAGTGCATGTGAATCACGTAATTTATAGCACGGGAATCAAATGTGCAGGCTTAATCAACGGTGAATTTGCCTTAGCAAATGAAACGGAGAGCATTTGAATCATATAAGGTATTGTGGAGAAGCGGCTGCCTGTGCAAGGAACACTACCGTAATGTTCTGGAACAGAAGACCTAAGATTGAGGTGGACCACTTTTTCTTAAGAATTTTGTCGCGTCTATTAGCAAATAGATCCATGTCCTGGAAATGCACACAGGTGTGAGGATACGACTGGAGAAGGGAATACTGTCTAAGCTGGATGCACCGTACATTAATGTTATGGGAAGGAGAAGTAAGGACACGTTTAACTTTATCAGAAGAAGATTAAGAACCCTGGGCTTAATCAATGTATCGAGGTTAGATAACTGGCGTATATATAACCATGCTGTTGAAAGGATACTGACAGGGTACGAGCGTCTATGCCGTTTCTTTATTCATTTTTCCCATCCTTTACGTCATCATGTTGTTAGTTTCGTTTCCACATAAATTTACGTTTCTATTTATGTCCGGTTCATTTTTGTTCAGCATCCACATTTCGCTTGAACATGTGTGTGTGTCATTTTTTATTTCTACACGTCGTCTTTATATGTTATGTGCTTAACTTGATAAAATGTATTTTGGTAGAAACGTCAATTATACGCTATGTATTAGTATGTGTATGATTATATCATGTGTATTGTTGTGTGCATTGTGTCACTTCAGTATCGGGCAGTGATATCGTGTCAGTCGTAGTCCAGTAAGACTTCATTACCTGTATCCCCAGTAAATGATGTTGTTAGTATTTCTCTATTGTTTACAATGATTTGATTTAAGATATAACGATCTATATACTGTTGTTACCAGAATGTGAACCAAAGTTCTACGGTAAAAGATGTGATATGCCGTGTTCTACTAAATGTCTTGACCAATTCTGCTTTAGAGAGAATGGAACGTGTCTCGCTTGTGAATGGGGATATAAAGGCGTTAATTGTGAAGAGTGTAAGTTTCGTTTCTCATAAACCTCATCGCTGGCTTATAGTATACAGATAGTTAATTATTTATAGACCTAAATTACAGAAACAAGACCTATATATATATATATACTGTATCACTAGACAAACGAACCATGCAACAGAAGACCTTAGTAGCTGTCATGCCTTTATATTGAGGTTATCTTTTTATAGAAGCTTCATGGCACGTCATCTATACAATCCCGTAGTCGTAACCTTCGGTAACAGTTACCATGTTGTTCCGACAGGCCGACCGACGTTGTGCTTGAACTAGTTACGGGCACGCCGTTGGTGGCCGAAACAACAAAGAAACCTGTCGCAAGGGCCAGATTTATGGCCTGATGTCGACGACTGTTTCGTCGGCATTGGACTCTAAACACCATCGAGTCGAATGGCTGCTGGAAAAAATGGCGGAGCACTTATGGAAAGGTCCCACGTGATATAGGCCAGTTTTCTAATCAATAAACATGAACTTATATTACATTCATTTCTGATTATACGCATAATTAGTCTAAATGTGCGAGTTATATTTACAAATATTTATGCTATTTATCATTTACATCAGTAATCCCTTTCTCTTTACCTTTGCTCTTCTACCTATCTATTACCGTTTCTCTGCTTATGCTGTGAGACGTTGCAGGATTGAATGACGATCGGTTTTCGGGCTATGCACGTATAGCCGCTTCATATGCATTAATACTAAGCCGTGTCAGAATGTTGTTAACGCTGTCAATTCATCTTATTCTTGATCTACATTTTTATATTGCTGTGTAACATTTTCATGTAAGAAAGGTTCTTGTCTCTGGCTAATAAGGGTCATTCTCATTAGGTGGCCGAATCAATCTTTATATATATATATATATACAATCCAGTTATATATCTTCTCATTTCTCACATGCTCTCATTATGTTATGTTTGCTACTTTTCTTAGACTTAACATGTAGCAAGCTTTCTCTCTTCCTCTTTAAATAGTGTTCATATGTGATATGTGATATTGGAAAATTTTGATAAATATTGAATTTATGATTACTTCTGGCATTCACTTTTGATGTATATTCCGCAAACTGAAGATTGGAGAGACAGACATGTGCAACTGTGGATTGAGCCCAGCGACTGCAGAATACATTCTTCATGCTTGTCAGCTCTACCAAGACGATAGGGATACAATATGACCTACTGAGATGCACCTCTTACAGATCTAGGGGATTCCATGGGTAACCTGAAACGAATCACACAATTCATTGATGCTATTGACGCTATAACATCCTATCAAACTCAAGCTATTGACGATGTAACCCGATATCTGACTGAAGCGATCGATATTGTAAGATATCTTACTGAAAAATGATGAAGAAGAAGAAAACCATCTGAGATATTGTGTCCAGCCACCCCCCTCCCACACACACACGCACGTAAACAATGTAGTACTGTAGCGTAGTTTCGTCTTAGTTTTGCGACCACGACTTAGGGACAACACCTACGAATAGTTGTTCAACAATTGACATCACTGTGTATCTGGATATATTTCTACAATTTATATATGACCATGACCATCTCTTCATTAAAAATACTTTACTAACATCAAATACAATTATTGAAAATGTTACGTTTTGTTAAAGAAACATTAAACATTTAGAAAATAGTGAATAATACAAACTTGGTAAATTATTAAAGTGAATGATTGCGTTATTTTGCATTTACAATATTAAGAATACTTGGTCTCACGGCACAACTTGTTTCTTTTTCTTAAATTGAATATAAACCATACATTTAATGCTCTATATCTCAACAGTTACGTACATTCACATTGATATCATGTCAAGGTTCCATATGGACGCTTCCAATTTTAGAACCCTTGCGTCAGATTAGCTTTACAATAGTTTGTAAACATGCATAATTCACACTTATATTTGTTACGTAAACATTCGGCACACTGTAAACATTCGGAACTGTGATGGTGTGAATCTCTTGTCATTCTTATTGCACACATATTTATATACAGTTTACTTTCTACAGCTGAATATCCTCTGTCCATTGAGTGGCTCATCAAAGGTGCAGCCGCATCTATTTTGCTATTTGCATTGTGCTGTTGTCTGTGTACGTGCAGGAAGATTGGACATGGGATGAAGAACATTGGTACTACAATTGAGTGAGATTAATAACAGATCACTGAAAGACATAACGAGCAATGATAAGATATCACTATATAACAAATGACAATTGCCTATTCAGAAAGGATAAAGATACGAATATGTCAAGGTGGTCGTTTGATAACGATCAGTTATTTACAATGTGTTTACTTTATTTTAAATTCGTCGATATTGTATTTGGTATTCACAATTTACTATATATATATCATTAACTTCTTAAACACATACTGTGTGTTTGTCAAAAAATGCAAATATCAAATGCCATATTATCTTGTGAAGACTTATTTACCTCAATTACTATAAGAATCAAGTGTTTATATTCATATGTTTTTTAATGTCATAGAAAATTACGACCCCAGAAGCAATTGTATTATTTTTAGCAATGGGTCACTTCTTCATAAATTTACTTCTTCTTCTTCTTTCTGTCCTCATGTACCTTTCGAGGTTGAGGGGAGAGTGAGTGTACGGTCTTTTGCCATTCTATTTGCCTCTTCTGCTGTTATATTTCCGAGTGTCTCTAATGCACTATCTATCCATCTTTTACGAAAGCGACCAATAGGTCGACTGTTTTCGTATCGTTTGTTAAGTGTTTTTTGGATACTACTTTGCTCTTTCTGTCTGGTTATGTGGCCGTACCATTTAACATGTTGTTTCTGTATGTAGTCTATTGTTGACTTGATCCCTGTTTCCTTAGTGCTTCATTCCTGATTTTGTCTCTCAAGCTAACTCCAATCATACGTCTCACACATTTCATTTCAGTGGTGTTTATCGTATGTATTTTACTATAATCTAATGTCCAAGTTTGACAGTAATAACACAATGTTGGTAAGAAAATGGTGTTGAAAAGCGATTTCTATGTTTCTAGTGTAATATCTTTGTTTCTTAGTAAAGGTGTTAATTGACCAATATATGACATGCCTTATTACATCTTGCGTTCTTGCATTTCTGCTTCTTGTTTGTTGTCATATCTCAATGTGCTGCCCAGATATTGGACCTCATCTACTTGTTTTAGTTGTTTATTGCTTATCTGTATGTTGATGTTCTCCTTTTCTCTTGCATATTCATTACTTCTGTTTTGTCTATGTTAATTTTCATTCCAAATTGCTTGCCTGCTGTGTCTATTATACTTAGGTGGTCTTGCAGGTTTTTAATGCTGTTGTGAAATAAAACCTGGTCATCTGCAAAAATCAGTTCATTTGCTTCATTAGAATTTGCTGTTTTGTTTATATGTTCCATGTATGTAATAAAAAGTAGTTCGGATAATACACATCCTTGTTTTACTCCTGTGCTAATCATAAAGTCTTCTGTGTAGCATGCACCTATTCTGACAATGCAACTGCTTTTGTTATAGAGACTTCTACAAACGTTAATTAAATGTTGGCATACTCCATAAATTGTTAATGTTTCCCATAGTTTTTCTCTGTTTACTCGGTCAATGCTTTCTCTTGATCTATGAAGGATATGTATATATTTTGTTTGTATTCTATTGACTTCTCTGCCAACTGTTTAAGAATAAATATTGCATCAGTACATCCTATGTTTCTTCTAAAACCCATTTGTGTATTACTAAGTTGTTGTTCTATTACAGGTCTCATTCTTTTCTCTACTATTTTTGCATATAGTTTTCCTGCATGGCTTAACAAGGTAATTCCCCTGTACTGGTTACAGTCTCTTTTGCTGCCTTTCATTTTCCATATTGTCACTATGATAGCTTTTCTCCAGTCTGTTGGTGTCTTCTGTTACCTCCACGCTGTGTTAAAAATTGTGTGTATCCAATATAATCCTGTTTCTCCAGCTGCTCTTTTAATTTCTAGTGGTATGTTATCTATCCCTGGAGCGTTGTTATTTTTTGCCTTTTTTATGACCTCGGAAATTTTCTGTATGAGAATAGTTGGCTCTAGTTCATTACAACTGTTTATGGTTTCTTTTGCTGTATTATTGCTTTGTGTTGTATTTAGTAACTCAGAAAAGCATTCTTTCCATCTTTTTTAATGCTGTTCACTTATTTGAAATGGGGTTACCTTCTCTGTCATTTATTAGTTCTGTAGGATCGAGATATTCTATTTTGGTTGTCATAACTTTGATTGTTTTGTAGAAGCTTTTTTAGCTATTTTGTAATCCTGATTCAATTTCTTGCCAAAGTCAGACCATGTTTTACTTTTAGCTTCTTCAATCAGTTGTTTCCCTTTTTTTCGGGCTAATGCATATTTTTTCATATGTTTCTTGTTCTTTGTTATGTTTCCAGTCTTTGTATAATTTCCTTTTCTCTCTCACGCCTTGTCTTATAGTTTCCCTCCACCACATTGTGCTCTTTTTCCACGCTTTACCAATGTAAACGTATAAATTTACTATTTATGATAGTCCAAAGCTGAAATATTTGCAATTGCTGTAGATGATGTCTCGTACTTAGACCTACAGGGCCATAAATTCGTAGTTATAAGGATGAATGGATGAATGCACGCATAGCCTATGTTCCTTCTAACATGCGCGTGTGATAGTATCTGGCTGCGAAACCCTTCACGGGCAGGGAGCTTCACAGTAAGAAGTGAGAATCCTTCACAGATAGCAAGAGATAGACGGCGTGAAATGCAACACATTGAATGTTTTGCTCTTTTGTAAATATTGTCACTACGGACGCTGGTGGCACACAATGCGAAGGTATGGTTATCTAAGAACGTGTAAAGCTACGATAAAACACAAACGTGTCTTTTTATAAGAATGCGTCAAGCTCTGATCAAGTTCAACGTTTGTTTACCTACAAAAATGTCATATAATAGACAGAGGGGACTCATACCAGGTAGAAGCTTTCTGGTTGATCTGAGGCAACGTGTGTTTATTGCAACCAGAAGGATCAATTTCTGATTGGCCAAAATTTTTCCTCTGGGGAAACGAAAGCTTTTGATTGGTTGGAAGTTTGGAGGAACTTAGGAGTGGATGAGGAAGAAGCATTGCATTATGTACTGCCGAGCAGGGCGGTTCCATTTTCACTCCTGAGGAGGTAGCCCTCGCAGTAGTCTCCGGAGTAGTCCTCGGGTCAGAAGTGCTTGTCCCAGACAGTCACTACTTGTCTCAAGAAGAGACAAGTCATAGGTCAGTCTCACAGCTGAGACATAGTCTTCGGTCTCCCTGTAGAGACGAAGAGTCAGAGCCAGATAGTCAGTCGGTATATAATCTCTAAGACTTAGCTTATAACCCGAGTGAAACAATTCCTGGATGTGCTAGTGAAATTTGTATTCGGAGATTATTATATTATTGCCCAGTTGCAGACAATTTAGGATTGGTTAGCTATGAATTGACGTATATCAACTTGTGTAAATACGTCTCATATTCTTGTGAAGGAGTGCTTTGGTTAACTGATTGATGTCGAGCCATATTACAGAGATTTAGACCTGGTCACAGCACCAGTATTCCAGTAAGTCATAAAATGTATTTTCTTCCGTCGCAAATTATTGTGACGCTGAAGATCTTCTTTCTGTCACACTAGTCTGTCCAGAACAGACAGTCAACTATATGTTTTCGGTAACAAGTTGTTTCTGTTACACCAAGTGCAGAGCTAGTTACTGTTACACTGAGGCCATCTGTCTACGGATCGGCAGTGCCAACGGGAAGTGCTACCCTATATTTTATCATCACGAAGGCCAATTATACTGAGTTGCAGAAGTTTCAAAGATAATATATGTGTGTATTAAATTTAGTTTCAGTTGCGACAAGAGCTGTCGCGAATTTCAGTGACCTGTGCGGTTAATTAATTAGTGCGTGTGCAGTTTAGTAAAATTTCAAGGAACAAACAGACGGACATTGATGTGAGTATGTCATACTAACTAATTATCACAGAACAGAGAGAAGTGAACAATTGTTACTTAATTTACGAACAATCTGTTACTCCGTGGAGACTATAGCTAAATTTATAAATTCTCCGACAGGAACAGTACGACTGAGAGAAATTAACATTTGTGTTAGTGTTTAACATTGATAGTTAAAGTTAACATTTAAAAAAAATATTGAACTTATAAATGTTTATCGAAATTATAAATGTTCCTTCTACAGGGGAGATATCGAATTTGTAAATGTTCCTTCCACAGAAGAGATATTGAATTTATGAAAGTTATGCCCACAGAGTGAAAGAAATAGATACTTGACATAGTTGTTTTATGCATTTATATATATATATATATATGTCAACTTGGTAGTATAACTAAAGTAGGATTGTTTGTTCACACATATATTAGCCGTAATGCAGATTAAGGCCATCCAGAGATAATAGTGGAGTTGAGAGGACGTTACGGAGTTAGTAACGAGAAACTCATAAAAGAGGTGTAAGGAGAAAATGGAACAAAAGGCGACGGAGGCCTTGGCCCAGGAAGCCAACAAAGAAGATGTAGAAAAGTCTGAGTTGCGCGAATTAATACAAGCCTTAAGATGGCAAAGCTCGGCTACCGTTATTCCGCCGTTCTCAGGTAACGAAGTGCACTTCAAGAGCTTGATAGCAGATATAGAAAAGTGCACGTTGTGGCCAAGGGCCAGCGACTATCAAAAAATTGTTAGCTCTGCAAGCTAGGAACGGTCTAGTAGCGGAGACGATTATGCTAAGGATAGAAAGAGTACCGGCTGAATCATGGAAGGACTTCCAAGCGGGATTGGAACGGAGATATGGTGGACTTTCCGGAGCCGAATATGCGCTGATAATGCTAATAAAGGTTAGACAAAACGTGGCTGAAACAGTGGAAGCTTTCGGAGACAGACTTTTACGTCTGGCAGAAGAAACTTTTCCCCAGAAATGGAGGAAAGAGGTGTAGGGAGTGTATTCCTGCACTAATTCATAGAAGGGTTGCTGCCAGGAGCAATCAAACGCCACATCTTAGAGACGGAACCTGTCACACTGGACGACGCCCTTCGCCTAGATGTGAGGAAGGAGCAGTCCAGTATATGGATTAAATTCAGGTTGGGTACGGAGCCCCAAGAAAGTGGAGCGGATATATTTGAAAACACGCACCAACCAAACCAGGGGGGGATTGGACAAATTCCAGGAAAGGAGAACAGAGAGAGATCGAAGATGCTATGATTGTGGGCAGGTCGGTCACCTTATGACAGACTACAGAAGGGGAGGACGGTACAGGCACAAATTTCCGCTAGATCGAAAATGTCGCGAAGACGAGATTCACCCCGCAACACCTGGAAGTCAGGAAACGACCGTTCCGCTCGGAGCTAGGGGCCTACTAGAGAGTAGCCCAAGACACAGTACCCACAAGAAGAGGACAGGAAGTTTAACGGATAGCAGCGGTGGTCAGGAGGGACTAGAGGAGGCAGGTTATGATCATACATAAAAAGTTAGTTGTAGCCAGGAACGAGCACACGAGTGGAACCAGGACGAACGAAATACCCAGTCGGTCGTTTGCAAAACAGAACAGGGGCATCAGTAGTGCTAATTTCTCCTCCTCGTGGCGGCGAGAGATAGATATAGGAAACTGGTGAGTACATGCCGTAAGAGTCCGCCTGAGCAATAAAGAGAATCCCGATCTGAAGAGCGACCTATAGAAATGTTGAAGGAGTTAGAAGCCATAAAGGCAGAAATACTGAAAGCCGAAAATGAGAATCGGGCAGCAGAGCAACTAACTGATGCGCTCCAGTCAGAATTGAGGTTCCCGAGTGAGGTAGCGAGAGAACCTTCTGACGAGGATCAGGCGCACATGACCGAGTCCAGGGAACGGAAGGAGCCAGCCACTGAAGGACATCCGGAAGAGGTGACGTCGGGCGAAGAGAACGAGGAAGACAGCGCGTCAGACAACGACACTGATACGAAATCGCATCATATAATGACACTGATACAGACGAAAGCGAGTCACATGACATCACCGAGACGGAACCGGGGACTCACAGTGGGACAGTTGAAGCGGTGGCACCACCTCAGTCTGCTGGGGACAGCGTGGAGGACGCACCTTTCCGGAACACTCGGGATGCGAGTAGACAACGGAACGACATTGCAGATACCATTAATACCAAACCTACGATACAGGCGGTAAGGAGAAAACCGAGGAATGGGGCAGCTTTCAGATTAGCTCGCCAGATCGTTCTAGGTACATATCATATGAAACAGAACTAAGATAGGAGACATATCTCCGAACTAACCGGGAAGATGTAGGACGTGGTTTTTAGATAGTTTGTATATAACGTCCCATTGGATGTACATAGTTGATTCATAGTTATAGCTTGATAGAAAACAGAATGGTTGGAGGGATCACTGTTTTCATCTTTATTTTCTCCGGAAAAATTTATGCTTGGCCTTCCGCGTCAGCAGAACTAAATATAGAAATATATTCGCCACAACACGAAGCCGCATACAGTTTTTTTAGTGACAAGGGGGCGATATGTGATAGTATCTAGTTGCGGACCTCTTCACAGGCAAGGGTTTCACAGTAAGAAGTGAGAACCCTTCACAGATAGCAAGAGATGGACGGCGTGAAATGCAACACATTGAATGTTTTGATCTTGTGTAAATGTTGTCACTACGGACGCTGGTGGCACACAATGCGAAGGTGTGTTTATCTAAGAACGTGTCAAGCTACGACAAAATACAAACGTGTGTTCTTATAAGAACGCGTCAATCTCTGATCAAGTGCAACGTTTGTTTACCTAAGAACATGTCATATAATAGACAGAGGGGACTCATACCAGGTAGTAGCTTTCTGGTTGGTATGAGGCAACGTGGGTTTATTGTAACCAGAAGGATCAATTTGTGATTCGCCAGAGGCTTTTCTCTGTGGAAATGAAAGCTTTTGATTGGTTGGAAGTTTGGAGGAACTTAGGAGTGGAGGAGTAAGAAGCATTGTGGACTGCTGAGCAGGGCGGTTGCATTTTTACTCATGAGGAGGTAGCCCTCGCAGTAGTCCACGGAGTAGTACCCGGTTCAGAAATGCTTGTCCCACACTGTCAGTGCCTGTCTCTCATGAGAGACAAGTCCTAGTTTAGTCTCACAGCTGAGACAGAGTCTTCGGTCTCCCAGTAGTGACGAAGAGTCAGAGCCAGATAGTTAGTCGGTGTATAATTTCGGATAAGACTAGATTGGGACTTGTGACTAGTGTTCATTTGCCTCTTTTATGAGTATGATGCTATGAACAGATGAATATCAACTTGTGTAAATAAACCTCATATTCTTGTGAAGGAGTGCTTTGGTTAACTTATTGATGTCGAGCAGTATTACAGAGATGTAAGACCTGATCACAGCATTACTATTACAGTAAGTCCTAATATGCATTTTCTTCCGTCGCTTATTATTGTGACGCTGCAGATCTTCCTTCTGTCTCACTAGTCTATCCAGGACAGACAGTCACCTATATGTTTTCTGTAACAAGTTGTTTCTGTAACACCAATTGACAGAATTTTACCCTGTCAATTAGATGGTCGCAAGAGCAAGAAAGTTCTACTGCATCACGGAGTACCCCTGGGATACCATTTACATCAATGACCTAGTTGCTGAACTACCACATGAGATCAAAGTGGCATAGTATGCTGACGACCTGGTGATCTGGTGCACGGAAGAACATGCAACAGTGGCCACTAAACAAATACAAAGAGATATCGATGTCCTAACCTTATGGGCAAATAGATTGTGCGTCAGCATTAACACAGATAAGTGCAGCACTACACTCTTTACCCTCTCACCAAAACAAAAAGCTGGTCATATCAAGATATATGGAGATGTCTTGAAAGAAGACAGACAACCCACATACCTCGGAGTTACTTTTGATGATAAGCTGACATGGAAGCAGCACATAAACAAAGCAACAACAAAAGCCAGGAGGAAGTTAGCTATCCTGAAAAAACTAAGTGGAACCACATGGGGACCCAGTGGAAATGTACTCAGTAAAGTTTACCAGCATGGCATAAGACCACACCTGGAATATGGTTCAGCTGCGTGGTGTCCTGCATCAAACACCACATTACAAGATCTAGATAAAGTGCAAAACCAGACACTTAGAATAATAGTTGGGAGCAATGAAATCAACACCGATAGCAGAGATACAGAAAATGGGAAGAATGCAAACACTTGGCGAACGCAGAGACACAAAAGTACTGATTCAAGCAGAAAAGTTCCAGTGTATGCCAAGTCATCCAATGAAGGAAAGATTCTAAAATCTAGCAATAGGGCGACTGAAAAGAAGCAGCTTTAGCCATCAAGCTAAACGACTCCGTAGACAACTTACAGACCTACCTGAAGTTGACAGCCCCTTAAGGTCTGTACCAGAACAAACCCCGTGGAGTGAAAGCTATGGAATGCCAATATACATTCAGACCCACGTGAAAGGAATACTAAGCGAAGACGAACAGAACAGTGTGCAGCAAAGGACAGTCACCCTCAGTTTCCTGGATGAGAAATATCCACTAGATGTATGGGTCAGAGTGTACACAGATCGGACATCACAGAATGCTGTGAGGAAAGGAGGTGCTGGTATATATATATATATATATATATATATATATATATATA